>JBBCBC010000029.1:7776758-7986767 GCA_037126765.1 Stenogyne calaminthoides | reverse complement strand
CAAAAACACATCCAAAGGTATTAGTTGACTATTGTAATTGGTATCACTAATGATAGATGGTCTCGTAAACACAACCAAAGTTATTAGTTGACTATTGTAATCGGTATCACTAATGGAATGTCGCTTCTAAAACACATCCAAAGGTATTAGTTGACTATTGTAGTTGGTATCACTAATGGAATGTCGTCTCTCAAAAACACATACAAAGGTATTAGTTGACTATTGTAATTGGTATCACTAATGATAGATGGTCTCGTAAGCACAACCAAAGTTTTTAGTTGACTATTGTAATCGATATCACTAATGGAATGTCGTCTCACGAAAACACAACAAAAGGTATTAGTTGACTATTGTAATTGGTATCACTAATGGTAGATGGTCTCTCGTAAACACATCCAAAGGTATTAGTTGACTATTGTAATCGGTATCACTAATGGAATGTCGGCTCTCATAAAAACATCCAAAGGTCTTAGTTGACTATTGTAGTCGGTATCACTAATGGAATGTCGTCTCTCAAAAACACATACAAAGGTATTAGTTGACTATTGTAATTGGTATCACTAATGATAGATGGTCTCGTAAACACAACCAAAGTTATTAGTTGACTATTGTAATCGATATCACTAATGGAATGTCATCTCTCGTAAACACATCCAAAGGTATTAGTTGACTATTGTAATTTGTATCACTAATGGAGTGTCATCTCTCGTAAACACATCCAAATGTATTAGTTGACTATTGTAATTGGTATTACTAATGGTAGATAGTTTCTCATAAACACATCCAAAGGTATTAGTTGACTTTTGTAATATGTATCACTAATGGAATGTTGTCTCTCGTAAACACATCCAAAGTTATTAGATAACTATTATAATCGGTATCACTAATGGAATGTCGTTTCTCGTAATCACATCCAAAGGTATTAGTTGACTATTGTAATTGGTATCACTAATAGTAGATGGTCTCTCGTAAACACATCAAAAGATATTAGTTTACTATTGTAATTGGTATTACTAATGGTAGATGGTCCTCGTAAACACATCCAAAGTTATTAGTTGACTATTGTAATCGGTATCACTAATGGAATGTCGTCTCTCGAAAACACATCCAAAGGTATTAGTTGACTATTGTAATTGATATCACTAATGATAGATGGTCTCTCGTAAACACAACTAAAGGTATTAGTTGACTATTGTAATCGGTATCACTAATGGAATGTCGTCTCTCGTAAACACAACCAAAGGTATTAGTTAACTATTGTAATCGGTATCACTAATGGAATGTCTTCTCGTAAAGACATCCATAGGTATTAGTTGACTATTATAATTGGTATCACTAATGCAATATCGTCTCTCGTAAACACATCCAAAGGTATTAGTTGACTATTGTAATTGGTATCACTAATGGTTGATGGTCTCTCGTAAACACATCCAAAGTATTAATTGACTATTGTAATCGGTATCACTAATGGAATGTCGGCTCTCGTAAACACATCCAAAGGTATTAGTTGACTATTGTAACTGGTATCACTAATGGAATGTCGGCTCTCGTAAACACATCTAAAGGTATTAGTTGACTATTGTAGTCGGTATCACTAATGGAATGTCGTCTCTCAAAAACACATACAAAGGTATTAGTTGACTATTGTAATTGGTATCACTAATGATAGATGGTCTCGTAAACACAACCAAAGTTATTAGTTGACTATTGTAATCGATATCACTAATGGAATGTCGTCTCTCGTAAACACATCCAAAGGTATTAGTTGACTATTGTAATCGGTATCACTAATGGAATGTCGTCTCTCGTAAACACATCCAAAGGTATTAGTTGACTATTGTAATTGGTATTATTAATGGTAGATAGTTTCTCGTAAACACATCCAAAGGTATTAGTTGACTTTTGTAAATGGTAGATCACTAATGGAATGTGGTCTCTAAAAAACACAAAAAAGGTATTAGTTGACTATTGTAATTGGTATCACTAATGGTAGATGGTTTCTCGTGAACACATTCAAAGTATTAGTTGACTATTGTAATCGGTATCACTAATGGAATGTTATCTCTCGTAAACACAACTAAAGGTATTAGTTGACTATTGTAATCGGTATCACTAATGGAATGTCGTCTCTCGAAAACACATCCAAAGGTATTAGTTGACTATTGTAATTGGTATCACTAATGGTAAATGGATCTCTCGTAAACACATCCAAAGTTATTAGTTGACTATTATAATCGTATTAATGGAAATGGAATGTCTCCTCGTAATCACATCCAAAGGTATTAGTTGACTATTGTAATTGGTATCACTAATAGTAGATGGTCTAAATGTAAACACATCAAAAAATATTAGTTTACTATTGTAATTGGTATTACTAATGGTAGATGGTCCTCGTGAACACATCCAAAGTTATTAGTTGACTATTGTAATCGGTATCACTAATGGAATGTCGTCTCTCGAAAACACATCCAAAGGTATTAGTTGACTATTGTAATTGATATCACTAATGATAGATGGTCTCTCGTAAACACATCCAAAGGTATTAGTTGACTATTGTAGTTGGTATCACTAATGGTAGATGGTCTTTCGTAAATACATCCAAAGTATTAGTTGACTATTGTAATCGGTATCACTAGTGGAATGTCGGCTCTCGTAAACACATCCTAAGGTATTAGTTGACTATTGTAACCGGTATAACTAATGGAATGTCGGCACTCATAAACACATCCAAAGGTATTATTTGACTATTGTAGTCGGTATCACTAATGGAATGTCGTCTCTCAAAAACACATACAAAGGTATTAGTTGACTATTGTAATTGGTATCACTAATGATAGATGGTCTCGTAAACACAACCAAAGTTATTAGTTGACTATTGTAATCGATATCACTAATGGAATGTCGTCTCTCGTAAACACATCCAAAGGTATTAGTTGACTATTGTAGTTGGTATCACTAATGGAATGTCGTCTCTCAAAAACACATACAAAGGTATTAGTTGACTATTGTAATTGGTATCACTAATGATAGATGGTCTCGTAAGCACAACCAAAGTTTTTAGTTGACTATTGTAATCGATATCACTAATGGAATGTCGTCTCACGAAAACACAATAAAAGGTATTAGTTGACTATTGTAATTGGTATCACTAATGGTAGATGGTCTCTCGTAAACACATCCAAAGTATTAGTTGACTATTGTAATTGGTATCACTAATGGAAGATGGTCTCTCGTAAACACATCCAAAGGTATTAGTTGACTATTATAATCTATATCACTAATGGAATGATGGTCTCTAAAAAACACATCCAAAGGTCTTAGTTGACTATTGTAATTGGTATCACTAATGGAAGAGCGTCTCTCAAAAACACATACAAAGGTATTAGTTGACTATTGTAATTGGTATCACTAATGATAGATGGTCTCGTAAGCACAACCAAAGTTTTTAGTTGACTATTGTAATCGATATCACTAATGGAATGTCGTCTCTCGAAAACACAACAAAAGGTATTAGTTGACTATTGTAATTGGTATCACTAATGGAATGTCGTCTCTCGTAAATACATCCAAACGTAAGCACAACCAAAGGTATTAGTTGACTATTGTAATTGGTATCACTAATGATAGATGGTCTCGTAAGCACAACCAAAGTTTTTAGTTTACTATTGTAATCGATATCACTAATGGAATGTCGTCTCTCGAAAACACAATAAAAGGTATTAGTTGACTATTGTAATTGGTATCACTAATGGTAGATGGTCTCTCGTAAACACATCCAAAGTATTAGTTGACTATTGTAATCGGTATCACTAATGGAATGTCGGCTCTCGTAAACACATCCAAAGGTATTAGTTGACTATTGTAACCGGTATCACTAATGGAATGTCGGCTCTCGTAAACACATCCAAAGGTCTTAGTTGACTATTGTAGTCGGTATCACTAATGGAATGACGTCTCTCAAAAATACATACAAAGGTATTAGTTGACTATTGTAATTGGTATCACTAATGATAGATGGTCTCGTAAACACAACCAAAGTTATTAGTTGACTATTGTAATCGATATCACTAATGGAATGTCATCTCTCGTAAACACATCCAAAGGTATTAGTTGACTATTGTAATCGGTATCACTAATGGAATGTCATCTCTCGTAAACACATCCAAAGGTATTAGTTGACTATTGTAATTGGTATTACTAATGGTAGATAGTTTCTCGTAAACACATCCAAAGGT
Source organism: Stenogyne calaminthoides (assembly GCA_037126765.1). Taxonomy (NCBI): domain Eukaryota; kingdom Viridiplantae; phylum Streptophyta; class Magnoliopsida; order Lamiales; family Lamiaceae; genus Stenogyne; species Stenogyne calaminthoides. Next base: position 7,982,532 of record JBBCBC010000029.1, on the reverse strand, counting down.
ATTAGTTGACTTTTGTAATCGGTATCACTAATGGAATGTTGTCTCTCGTAAACACATCCAAAGGTATTAGTTGACTATTGTAATTGGTATCACTAATGGAATATAGATGGTCATTAAACACATCCAAAGGTATTAGTTGACTATTGTAATTGGTATCACTAATAATGGAATGTAGTCTCTAAAAAACACATCCAAACATTAACTATTGTATTGGTATCACTAATGGAAGATGGTCTCATAAACACACATCCAAAGGTATTAGTTGACTATTGTAATTGGTATCACTAATGGAATGATGGTCTCAAAAACACATCCAAAAGTATTAGTTGACTATTTAATTGGTATCACTAATGGAATGGTCTCTAAAACACATCCAAAGGTATTAGTTGACTATTTCAATAATCGGTATCACTAATGGAATGATCTCTCAAAAACACATCCAAAGGTATTAGTTGACTATTGTAATTGGTATCACTAATGGAATGTCGTCTCTCGTAAACACATCCAAAGGTATTAGTTGACTATTGTAATTGATATCACTAATGGAATGATGGTCTCTAAAAACACATCCAAAGTATTAGTTGACTATTGTAATTGGTATCACTAATGGAATAGATGGTCTCAAAAAAACACATCCAAAGGTATTAGTTGACTATTGTAATTGGTATCACTAATGGAATGATTTCTCTCAAAAACACATCCAAAGGTATTAGTTGACTATTGTAATTGGTATCACTAATGGAATGTCGTCTCTAAAACACATCCAAAAGTATTAGTTGACTATTGTAATTGGTATCACTAATGGAATGGTCTTAAAAAAACACATCCAAAGGTATTAGTTGACTATTGTAATTGGTATCACTAATGGAATGTATTAGTTGAACATTATTTTAATTGGTATCACTAATGGAGAAATCGTAAACACATCCAAAGGTATTAGTTGACTATTGTAATCGGTATATCACTAATGGAAGATGGTCTCTAAAAAACACATCCAAAGGTATTAGTTTGACTATTGTAATTGGTATCACTAATGGAATGTCTATCTCGTAAACACATCCAAAGGTATTAGTTGACTATTGTAATTGATATCACTAATGGAAAATATTCTAAAAACACAAATAAATTTATTAGTTGACTATTGTAAAGAAATATCACTAATGGAATGTAGATGGTCTCTAAAAAAACACATCCAAAGGTATTAGTTGACTATTGTTATATGGTATTACTAATGGAATGGTCTCGATAAACACATCCAAAAGTATTAGTTGACTATTGTAAGGGGTATCACTAATGGAAGATGGTCTCTAAAAAACACATCCAAAGGTATTAGTTGATAGGATAATTGGTATCACTAATGAGAATGGTCTCTAAAAAAACACATCCAAAGGTATTAGTTGACTATGATAATTGGTATCACTAATGATAGATGAATCTCTCGTAAACACATCCAAAGGTATTAGTTGACTATTAAGTTGGTATCACTAATGGTGAATCACTAAACACATCCAAAGGTATTGTTGACTATTGTAATAACACACTATCACTAAAACTAAGTCTCGTAAAAAGTTAGTTAAGTAGTTATTTAGTTATTATGAATTGGTATCACTAATGGAATAGATGGTCTGGACTCAAAAACACTATAAAAGGTATTAGTTCTTTATTTGCTTTATGTTATCACTAATGGCCATATCTTTGATTATAAACAAAACCAAAGTATTAGTTGACTGACTAAAATATGGTATCACTAATGGAATGTGGTCTCAAAAACACATCCAAATTGTATTAGTTGACTATTTGTAATTGGTATCACTAATGGAATAGATCGGTTTTAAAACACATCCAAAGTTATTAGTTGACTATTATAATCGATATCACTAATGGAATAGATGTCTCTCGTAAACACATCCAAAGGTATTAGTTGACTATTGTAATTGGTATCACTAATGGTAGATGGTCTCTCGTAAACACATCAAAATATATTAGTTGACTATTGTAATTGGTATTACTAATGGTAGATGGTCTCTAAAAAACACATCCAAAGGTATTAGTTGACTATTGTAATCGGTATCACTAATGGAATGTCGTCTCTCTAAAAAACACATCCAAAGGTATTAGTTGACTATTGTAATTTATATCACTAATGGAATAGATGGTCTCTCGTAAACACATCCAAAGGTATTAGTTGACTATTGTAATCGGTATCACTAATGGAATGTTTCTCTCGTAAACACAACCTAAGGTATTAGTTGACTATTGTAATCAGTATCACTAATGGAATGTCTTCTCTCGTAAAGACATCCATAGGTATTAGTTGACTATTATAATTGGTATCACTAATGCAATATCGTCTCTCGTAAGCACATCCAATGGTATTATTTGACTATTGTAATTGGTATCACTAATGGTAGATGGTCTCTCGTAAACACATCCAAAGTATTAGTTGACTATTGTAATCGGTATCACTAATGGAATGTCGGCTCTCGTAAACACATCCAAAGGTATTAGTTGACTATTGTAATTGGTATCACTAATGGAAGATGATCTCTAGTAAACACATCCAAAGGTATTAGTTGACTATTGTAACCGGTATCACTAATGGAATGTCGGCTCTCGTAAACACATCCAAAGGTATTAGTTGACTATTGTAGTCGGTATCACTAATGGTATGTCGTCTCTCAAAAACACAACCAAAGTTATTAGTTGACTATTGTAATCGATATCACTAATGGAATGTCGTCTCTCGTAAACACATCCAAAGGTATTAGTTGACTATTGTAATCGGTATCACTAATGGAATGTCGTCTCTCGTAAACACATCCAAAGGTATTAGTTGACTATTGTAATTGGTATTACTAATGTTAGATAGTTTCTCGTAAACACATCCAAAGGTATTAGTTGACTTTTGTAATCGGTATCACTAATGGAATGTTGTCTCTCTAAAATACAACAAAAGGTATTAGTTGACTATTGTAATTGGTATCACTAATGGTAGATGGTCTCTCGTGAACACATTCAAAGTATTAGTTGACTATTGTAATCGGTATCACTAATGGAATGTCGTCAAAAAAAACACAACTAAAGGTATTAGTTGACTATTATAATTGGTATCACTAATGGAATAGATGGTCTCTCGTAAACACATCCAAAGGTATTAGTTGACTATTATAATTGGTATCACTAATGGAATGTCGTCTCTAAAAAAAAACATCCAAAGGTATTAGTTGACTATTTTAATTGGTATCACTAATGGTAGATGGTCTCTCGTAAACACATCCAAAGGTATTAGTTGACTATTGTAATGGTATCACTAATGGAATGTCGTCTCTCGTAAACACATCCAAAGGTATTAGTTGACTATTGTAACCGGTATCACTAATGGAATGTCGTCTCTAAAAAAACACATCCAAAGTTATTAGTTGACTATTATAATTGGTATCACTAATGGAATGGTCGTCTCTCGTAAACACATCCAAAGGTATTAGTTGACTATTGTAATTGGTATCACTAATTGGTAATGGTAGTAGATGGTAAAACACATCCAAAGATATTAGTTTACTATTGTAATTGGTATCACTAATGGTAGATGGTCTCTTAAATAAACACATCCAAAGTTATTAGTTGACTATTGTAATCGGTATCACTAATGGAATGTTGTCTCTCGAAAACACATCCAAAGGTATTAGTTGACTATTGTAATTGATATCACTAATGATAGATGGTCTCTCGTAAACACATCCAAAGGTATTAGTTGACTATTGTAGTTGGTATCACTAATGGAATGATGGTCTCTCGTAAACACAACCAAAGGTATTAGTTGACTATTGTAATTGGTATCACTAATGGAATGTCTCTCTCGTCGTAAACACATCAAAGGTATTAGTTGACTATTATAATTGGTATCACTAATGGAAGATCATCTCTAGTAAACACATCCAAAGGTATTAGTTGACTATTGTAATGGTATCACTAATGGAAGATGGTCTCTCGTAAAACACATCCAAAGGTATTAGTTGACTATTGTAATTGGTATCACTAATGGAATGATGGTCTCTCGTAAAAACACATCCAAAGGTATTAGTTGACTATTGTAATTGGTATCACTAATGGAATGATGGTCTCGTAAAACACATCCAAGGTATTATTAGTTGACTATTGTAGTCGGTATCACTAATGGAATGTCGTCTCTCAAAAACACATACAAAGGTATTAGTTGACTATTGTAATTGGTATCACTAATGATAGATGGTCTCGTAAACACAACCAAAGTTATTAGTTGACTATTGTAATCGATATCACTAATGGAATGTCGTCTCTCGTAAACACATCCAAAGGTATTAGTTGACTATTGTAATCGGTATCACTAATGGAATGTCGTCTTTCGTAAACACATCCAAAGGTATTAGTTGACTATTGTAATTGATATCACTAATGATAGATGGTCTGGAAAAAACACATCCAAAGGTATTAGTTGACTTTTGTAATCGGTATAACTAATGGAATGTCATCTCTCGAAAACACAACAAATGGTATTAGTTGACTATTGTAATCGGTATCACTAATGGAATGTTGTCTCTCGTAAACACAACTAAAGGTATTAGTTGACTATTGTAATTGGTATCACTAATGCAATATCGTCTCTCGTAAACACATCCAAAGGTATTAGTTGACTATTGTAATTGGTATCACTAATGGTAGATGGTCTCTCGTAAACACATCCAAACAGTATCACTAATGGAATGTCTTCTCTCGTAAAGACATCCATATGTATTAGTTGACTATTATAATTGGTATCACTAATGCAATATCGCCTCTCGTAAACACATCCAAAGGTATTAGTTGACTATTGTAATTGGTATCACTAATGGAATGTCGTCTCTCGTAAACACATCCAAAGTATTAGTTGACTATTGTAATCGGTATCACTAATGGAATGTCGTCTCTCAAAAAACACATCTAAAGGTATTAGTTGACTATTGTAGTCGGTATCACTAATGGAATGTGGTCTCTTAAAAAACACATCCAAAGGTATTAGTTGACTATTGTAATTGGTATCACTAATGGATAGATGGTCTCGTAAAACACAACCAAAGTTATTAGTTGACTATTGTAATTGGTATCACTAATGGAATGTCTCTCGTAAACACATCCAAAGGTATTAGTTGACTATTGTAATTAGTATCACTTATGGAATGTCGTCTCCCGTAAACACATCCAAAGGTATTAGTTGACTATTGTAATTGGTATTATTAATGGTAGATAGTTTCTCGTAAACACATCCAAAGGTTTTATTAGTTGACTATTGTAATCGGTATCACTAATGGAATGTCGGTCTCAAAAAAACACAACAAAAGGTATTAGTTGACTATTGTAATTGGATATCACTAATGGTAGATGGTCTCTCAAAAACACATCCAAAGTATTAGTTGACTATTGTAATCGGTATCACTAATGGAATGTTGTCTCGTAAACACATCCAAAGGTATTAGTTGACTATTGTAATCGGTATCACTAATGGAATGTGGTCTCTCGTAAAAAACACATCCAAAGGTATTAGTTGACTATTGTAATTGGTATCACTAATGGAATGTCATCTCGAAAAAACACATCCAAAGGTATTAGTTGACTATTGTAATTGGTATCACTAATGGAATGATGGTCTCGTAAACACATCCAAAGGTATTAGTTGACTATTGTAATCGGTATCACTAATGGAATGATGGTCTCTCGTAAAACACATCCAAAGGTATTAGTTGACTATTGTAATTGGTATCACTAATGGAATGTCGTCTCTCAAAAAAACACATCCAAAGGTATTAGTTGACTATTGTAATTGGTATCACTAATGGAATAGATGGTCTCGTAAAACACAACCAAAGTTATTAGTTGACTATTGTAATCGGTATCACTAATGGAATGTCGTTTCTCGTAAACACATCCAAAGGTATTAGTTGACTATTTTAATTGGTATCACTAATGGTAGATGGTCTCGTAAAAACACATCAAAAGATATTAGTTTACTATTGTAATTGGTATCACTAATGGAAGATGGTCCTCGTAAAACACATCCAAAGTTATTAGTTGACTATTGTAATGGTATCACTAATGGAATGTGGTCTCTAAAAAACACATCCAAAGGTATTAGTTGACTATTGTAATTGATATCACTAATAATGATAGATGGTCTCGTAAAACACATCCAAAGGTATTAGTTGACTATTGTAATTGGTATCACTAATGGAAATGGTCTCTCGTAAACACATCCAAAGGTATTAGTTGACTATTGTAATTGGTATCACTAATGGAATGGTCTTCTCGTAAAAACACATCCAAAGGTATTAGTTGACTATTATAATTGGTATCACTAATGGAACATGGTCTCTCTCGTAAAACACATCCAAAGGTATTAGTTGACTATTGTAATTGGTATCACTAATGGAATGATGTCTCTCAAAAAACACATCCAAAGTATTTTAGTTGACTATTGTAATCGGTATCACTAATGGAATGTGGTCTCTCGTAAACACATCCAAAGGTATTAGTTGACTATTATAATTGGTATCACTAATGGAATATGGTCTCTCATAAACACATCCAAAGGTATTAGTTGACTATTGTAATTGGTATCACTAATGGAATGTGGTCTCTAAAACACATCCAAAGGTATTAGTTGACTATTGTAATTGGTATCACTAATGGAATGTGGTCTCTCGTAAACACATCCAAAGGTATTAGTTGACTATTGTAATCGGTATCACTAATGGAATGTATGTCTATTGTAAAAAACACATCCAAAGGTATTAGTTGACTATTGTAATTGGTATCACTAATGATAGATGGTCTCGTAAACACATCCAAAGTTATTAGTTGACTATTGTAATCGGTATCACTAATGGAATGTCGTCTCTCGTAAACACATCCAAAGGTATTAGTTGACTATTGTAATTGGTATCACTAATGGAATGTCGTCTCTCGTAAACACATCCAAAGGTATTAGTTGACTATTGTAATTGGTATCACTAATGGTAGATAGTTTCTCGTAAACACATCCAAAGGTATTAGTTGACTATTGTAATCGGTATCACTAATGGAATGTCGTCTCTCAAAAACACAACAAAAGGTATTAGTTGACTATTGTAATTGGTATCACTAATGGTAGATGGTCTCGTAAACACATCCAAAGGTATTAGTTGACTATTGTAATCGGTATCACTAATGGAATGTCGTCTCTCGTAAACACATCCAAAGGTATTAGTTGACTATTTTAATTGGTATCACTAATGGTAGATGGTCTCTAAAAAACACATCCAAAGGTATTAGTTGACTATTGTAATTGGTATTACTAATGGTAGATGGTCTCTCGTAAACACATCCAAAGTTATTAGTTGACTATTGTAATCGGTATCACTAATGGAATGTCGTCTCTCGAAAACACATCCAAAGGTATTAGTTGACTATTGTAATTGATATCACTAATGATAGATGGTCTCTCGTAAACACATCCAAAGGTATTAGTTGACTATTGTAGTTGGTATCACTAATGGTAGATGGTCTTTCGTAAATACATCCAAAGTATTAGTTGACTATTGTAATCGGTATCACTAGTGGAATGTCGGCTCTCGTAAACACATCCAAAGGTATTAGTTGACTATTGTAACCGGTATCACTAATGGAAATGTCTCTTAAAACACATCCAAAGGTATTAGTTGACTATTGTAGTCGGTATCACTAATGGAATGTCGTCTCTCAAAAACACATACAAAGGTATTAGTTGACTATTGTAATTGGTATCACTAATGATAGATGGTCTCGTAAACACAACCAAAGTTATTAGTTGACTATTGTAATCGATATCACTAATGGAATGTCGTCTCTCGTAAACACATCCAAAGGTATTAGTTGACTATTGTAGTTGGTATCACTAATGGAATGTCGTCTCTCAAAAACACATACAAAGGTATTAGTTGACTATTGTAATTGGTATCACTAATGATAGATGGTCTCGTAAGCACAACCAAAGTTTTTAGTTGACTATTGTAATCGATATCACTAATGGAATGTCGTCTCTCGAAAACACAACAAAAGGTATTAGTTGACTATTGTAATTGGTATCACTAATGGTAGATGGTCTCTCGTAAACACATCCAAAGTATTAGTTGACTATTGTAATTGGTATCACTAATGGAATGTCGGCTCTCGTAAACACATCCAAAGGTATTAGTTGACTATTGTAACCGATATCACTAATGGAATGTCGGCTCTCGTAAACACATCCAAAGGTCTTAGTTGACTATTGTAGTCGGTATCACTAATGGAATGACGTCTCTCAAAAACACATACAAAGGTATTAGTTGACTATTGTAATTGGTATCACTAATGATAGATGGTCTCGTAAACACAACCAAAGTTATTAGTTGACTATTGTAATCGATATCACTAATGGAATGTCATCTCTCGTAAACACATCCAAAGGTATTAGTTGACTATTGTAACCGGTATCACTAATGGAATGTCGTCTCTCGTAAACACATCCAAAGGTATTAGTTGACTATTGTAGTCGGTATCACTAATGGAATGTCGTCTCTCAAAAACACATACAAAGGTATTAGTTGACTATTGTAATTGGTATCACTAATGATAGATGGTCTCGTAAACACAACCAAAGTTATTAGTTGACTATTGTAATCGGTATCACTAATGGAATGTCGTTTCTCGTAATCACATCCAAAGGTATTAGTTGACTATTGTAATTGTTATCACTAATAGTAGATGGTCTCTCGTAAACACATCAAAAGATATTAGTTTACTATTGTAATTGGTATCACTAATGATAGATGGTCTCGTAAACACATCCAAAGTTATTAGTTGACTATTATAATCGGTATCACTAATGGAATGTCGTCTCTCGTAATCACATCCAAAGGTATTAGTTGACTATTGTAATTGGTATCACTAATAGTAGATGGTCTCTCGTAAACACATCAAAAGATATTAGTTTACTATTGTAATTGGTATTACTAATGGTAGATGGTCCTCGTGAACACATCCAAAGTTATTAGTTGACTATTGTAATCGGTATCACTAATGGAATGTCGTCTCTCAAAAACACATCCAAAGGTATTAGTTGACTATTGTAATTGATATCACTAATGATAGATGGTCTCTCGTAAACACAACTAAAGGTATTAGTTGACTATTGTAATCGGTATCACTACTGGAATGTCGTCTCTCGTAAACACAACCAAAGGTATTAGTTGACTATTGTAATCAGTATCACTAATGGAAGGTCTTCTCTCGTAAAGACATCCATAGGTATTAGTTGACTATTATAATTGGTATCACTAATGCAACATCGTCTCTCGTAAACACATCTAAAGGTATTAGTTGACTATTGTAATTGGTATCACTAATGGTTGATGGTCTCTCGTAAACACATCCAAAGTATTTTAAATGACTATTGTAATCGGTATCACTAATGGAATGTCTTCTCTCGTAAAGACATCCATATGTATTAGTTGACTATTATAATTGGTATCACTAATGCAATATCGCCTCTCATAAACACATCCAAAGGTATTAGTTGACTATTGTAATTGGTATCACTAATGGAATGTCGGCTCTCGTAAACACATCCAAAATATTAGTTGACTATTGTAACCGGTATCACTAATGGAATGTCGGCTCTCGTAAACACATCTAAAGGTATTAGTTGACTATTGTAGTCGGTATCACTAATGGAATGTCGTCTCTTAAAAACACATACAAAGGTATTAGTTGACTATTGTAATTGGTATCACTAATGATAGATGGTCTCGTAAACACAACCAAAGTTATTAGTTGACTATTGTAATCGATATCACTAATGGAATGTCGTCTCTCGTAAACACATCCAAAGGTATTAGTTGACTATTGTAATCGGTATCACTTATGGAATGTCGTCTCCCGTAAACACATCCAAAGGTATTAGTTGACTATTGTAATTGGTATTATTAATGGTAGATAGTTTCTCGTAAACACATCCAAAGGTATTAGTTGACTTTTGTAATCGGTATCACTAATGGAATGTCGTGTCTCGAAAACACAACAAAAGGTATTAGTTGACTATTGTAATTGGTATCACTAATGGTAGATGGTCTCTCGTGAACACATTCAAAGTATTAGTTGACTATTGTAATCGGTATCACATCCAAAGGTATTCGTTGACTATTTTAATTGGTATCACTAATAGTAGATGGTCTCCGTAAACACATCAAAAAATATAAGTTTACTATTGTAATTGGTATTACTAATGGTAGATGGTCCTCGTGAACACATCCAAAGTTATTAGTTGACTATTGTAATCGGTATCAATAATGGAATGTCGTCTCTCGAAAACACATCCAAAGGTATTAGTTGACTATTGTAATTGATATCACTAATGATAAATGGTCTCTCGTAAACACATCCAAAGGTATTAGTTGACTATTGTAGTTGGTTTCACTAATGGTAGATGGTCTCTCGTAAACACATCCAAAGGTATTAGTTGACTATTGTAATCGGTATCATTAATGGAATGTAGATCGTCTCTCGAAAATACAACCAAAGGTATTAGTTTACTATTGTAATTGGTATCACTAATGGAATGTTGTCTCTCGTAAACACATCCAAAGGTATTAGTTTACTATTGTAATCGATATCACTAATGGAATGTCGTCACTCGAAAACACATCCAAAGGTATTAGTTGACTACTGTAATCTGTATCACTAATGGAATGTCGTCTCTCGAAAACACAACCAATGGTATTAGTTGACTATTGTAATCAGTATCACTAATGGAATATCGTCTCTCGTAAACACATCAAAAGGTATTAGTTGACTATTGTAATCTGTATCACTAATGGAATGTCGTCTCTCGTAAACACATCAAAAGGTATTAGTTGACTATTGTAATCTGTATCACTAATGGAATGTCGTCTCTCGTGAACACATCCAAAGGTATTAGTTGACTATTGTAATTCGTATCACTAATGGTAGATGGTCTCTCGTAAACATATCCAAAGATATTAGTTGACTATTGTAATGGGTATCACTAATGAAATGTCGTCTCTCAAAAACACATCCAAAGGTATTAGTTGACTATTGTAATCGGTATCACTAATGGAATGTCGTCTTTACTAAACACATCCAAAGGTATTAATTGACTATTGTACACGGTATCACTAATGGAATGTCGTCTCTCGTAAACACCACCAAAGGTATTAGTTGACTATTGTAATCAGTATCACTAATGGAATGTCGTCTCTCAAAAATACATCAAAAGGTATTAGTTGACTATTGTAATCGGTATCACTAATGGAACGTCGTCACTCGTAAACACATCCAAAAGTATTAGTTGACTATTGTAATTGGTATCACTAATGGTAGATGGTCTCTCGTAAACACATCTAAAGATATTAGTTGACTATTGTAGTGGGTATCACTAATGGTAGATGGTCTCTCGAAAACACATCCAAAGGTATTAGTTGAATATTGTAATCGGTATCACTAATGGAATGTCCTATCTCGGAAAGACATCCAAAGGTATTAGTTCACTATTGTAATCGGTATCAGTAATGGAATGTCGTCTCTCGTAAACACATCCAAACGTATTAGTTGACTATTGTAATCGGTATCACTAATGGAATGTCGTCTCTCGAAACATATCCAAACGTATTAGTTGACTATTGTAATCGGTATCACTAATGGAATGTCATCTCTCGTAAATACATTCAAACGTATTTTGACTATTATAATCGGTATCACTAATGGAATGTCATCTCTCGTAAACACATCCAAAGGTATTAGTTGACTATTGTAATCAGTATCACTAATGCAATGTCTTCTCTAGTAAACACATCCAAAGGTATTAGTTGACAATTGTAATCAATATCACTAATGGAATGTTTTCTCTCGTAAACACAATCAAAGGTATTAGTTGACTATTTTAATTGGTATCAATAATGGTAGATGGTCTCTAAAAACACAATCCAAAGGTATTAGATGACTATTGTAATTGGTATCACTAATGGTATATGGTTTCTCGAAAACACAACCAAAGGTATTAGTTGACTATTGTAATTGGTATCACTAATGGAATGTTGTCTCTCGAAAACACAACCAAAGGTTTTAGTTGACTATTGTAATTGATATCACTAATGGAATGTCATCTCACGTAATCACATCCAAATATATTAGTTGACTATTGTAATCGGTATCACTAATGGAATGTTGTCTCTCGAAAACACATCCAAAGGTATTAGTTTACTATTGTAATTGGTATCACTAATGGAATGTCGTCTCTCGTAAACACATCCAAAGGTATTAGTTTACTATTGTAATCGATATCACTAATTGAATGTCGTCACTCGAAAACACATCCAAAGGTATTAGTTGACTATTGTAATTGGTATCACTAAGTGAATGTCGTCTCTCAAAAACACAACCAAAGGTATTAGTTGACTATTGTAATTGGTATCACTAATGGTAGATGGTCTCTCGTAAATACATCCAAAGTATTAGTTGACTATTGTAATCTGTATCACTATTGGAATGTCATCTCTCGTAAACACATCTAAAGGTATTAGTTGACTATTGTAATTGGTATCACTAATGGTAGATGGTCTCTCGTAAACACATCCAAAGATATTAGTTGACTATTGTAATGGGTATCACTAATGGTAGATGGTCTCTCGTAAACACATCCAAAGGTATTAGTTGAATATTGTAATCGGTATCACTAATGGAATGTCGTCTCTCGGAAACACATCCAAAGGTATTAGTTGACTATTGTAATCGGTATCACTAATGGAATGTCGTCTCTCGTAAACACATCCAAAGGTATTAGTTGACTATTGTAATCGGTATCACAAATGGAATGTCGTCTCTCGTAAACACATCCAAAGGTATTAATTTACTATTGTAATCAATATCACTAATGGAATTTTGTCTCTCATAAACACAATCAAAGGTATTAGTTGACTTTTGTAATTTGTATCAATAATGGTAGATGGTCTCTCGAAAACACAACCAAATGTATTAGATGACTATTGTAATTGGTATCATTAATGGTAGATGGTTTCTCGAAAACACAACCAAAGGTATTAGTTGACTATTGTAATTGGTATCACTAATGGAATGTTGTCTCTCGAAAACACAACCAAAGGTATTAGTTGACTATTGTAATTGGTATCACTAATGGAATGTCATCTCAAGTAAACACATCCAAATATATTAGTTGATTATTGTAATCAGTATCACTAATGGAATGTTGTCTCTCGAAAACACATCCAAAGGTATTAATTGACTATTGTAATTGGTATCACTATTGATAGATTTCTCTAAAAAACACATCCAAAGGTATTAGTAGACTATTGTAATAGGTATCACTAATGGTAGATGGTCTCTCGTAAACACATCCAAACGTATTAGTTGACTATTGTAATTGGTATCACTAATGGAATGTTGTATCTCGTAAACACAATCAAACGTATTAGTTGACTATTATAACGGTATTGGTAACTAATGGAATGATGTCTCTAAAAAAACACATCCAAAGGTATTAGTTGACTATTGTAATCGGTATCACTAATGGAATGTCGTCTCTAGTAAACACATCCAAAGGTATTAATTGACTATTGTAATTGGTATCACTAATGGATTGTCGATCTCGTAAACACAACCAAAGGTATTAGTTGACTATTGAAATTGGTATCACTAATGGTAGATGGTCTAAAAAAACACATCCAAAGGTATTAGTTGACTATTATAATCGGTATCACTAATGGAATGTCGGTCTCTAGAAAATACAACCAAATGTATTGGTTTACTATTGTAATTGGTATCACTAATGGAATGATGGTCTCGTAAAACACATCTAAAGGTATTAGTTGACTATTATTAATCGGTATCACTAATAGAATGTCGTCTCTCAAAAACACATCCAAAGGTATTAGTTGACTATTGTAATGGTATCACTAATGGAATGTCGTCTCTTGAAAAACACAACCAAAGGTATTAGTTGACTATTGTAATAAGTATCACTAATGGAATGTCGTCTAAAAAACACATCCAAAGGTATTAGTTGACTATTGTAATTGGTATCACTAATGGAATGTATGGTCTCTAAGTAAACACATCCAAAGGTATTAGTTGACTATTGTAATTGGTATCACTAATGGTAGATGGTCTCTCGTAAACACATCAAAAGTATTAGTTTACTATTGTAATGGGTATCACTAATGGAATGTCGTCTCTCGAAAACACATCCAAAGGTATTAGTTGACTATTGTAATCGGTATCACTAATGGAATGTCGTCTCTCGAAAACACAACCAAAGGTATTAGTTGACTATTGTAATCAATATCACTAATGGAATGTCGTATTTCGTAAACACATCAAAAGGTATTAGTTGACTATTGTAATCGGTATCACTAATGGAATGTCGTCTCTCGTGAACACATCCAAAGGTATTAGTTGACTATTGTAATTGGTATCACTAATGGTAGATGGTCTCTCGTAAACACATCCAAAGATATTAGTTGACTATTGTAATGGGTATCACTAATGGTAGATGGTCTCTCGAAAACACATCCAAAGGTATTAGTTGAATATTGTAATCGGTATCACTAATGGAATGTCCTATCTCGGAAAGACATCCAAAGGTATTAGTTCACTATTGTAATCGGTATCAGTAATGGAATATCGTCTCTCGTAAACACATCCAAACGTATTAGTTGACTATTGTAATAGGTATCACTAATGGAATGTCGTCTCTCGAAACATATCCAAACGTATTAGTTGACTATTGTATTCGGTATCACTAATGGAATGTCGTCTCTCGTAAATACATTCAAACGTATTTTGACTATTATAATCGGTATCTCTAATGGAATGTCGTCTCTCGTAAACACATCCAAAGGTATTAGTTGACTATTGTAATCAGTATCACTAATGGAATGTCGTCTCTCGTAAACACATCCAAAGGTATTAGTTGACAATTGTAATCAATATCACTAATGAAATGTTTTCTCTCGTAAACACAATCAAAGGTATTAGTTGACTATTTTAATTGGTATCAATAATGGTAGATGGTCTCTCGAAAACACAACCAAAGGTATTAGATGACTATTGTAATTGGTATCACTAATGGTATATGGTTTCTCGAAAACACAACCAAAGGTATTAGTTGACTATTGTAATTGGTATCACTAATGGAATGTTGTCTCTCGAAAACACAACCAAAGGTTTTAGTTTACTATTGTAATTGATATCACTAATGGAATGTCATCTCACGTAAACACATCCAAATATATTAGTTGACTATTGTAATCGGTATCACTAATGGAATGTTGTCTCTCGAAAACACATCCAAAGGTATTAGTTGACTATTGTAATTGGTATCACTAATGGAATGTCATCTCAAGTAAACACATCCAAATATATTTGTTGACTATTGTAATCAGTATCACTAATGGAATGTTGTCTCTCGAAAACACATCCAAAGGTATTAATTGACTATTGTAATTGGTATCACTATTGATAGATTTTCTCTCTTAAAAACACATCCAAAGGTATTAGTAGACTATTGTAATAGGTATCACTAATGGTAGATGGTCTCTCGTAAACACATCCAAACGTATTAGTTGACTATTGTAATTGGTATCACTAATGGAATGTTGTATCTCATAAACACAATCAAACGTATTAGTTGACTATTATAATCGGTATCACTAATGGAATGTCGTCTCTCGAAAACACATCCAAAGGTATTAGTTGACTATTGTAATCGGTATCACTAATGGAATGTCGTCTCTAGTAAACACATCCAAAGGTATTAATTGACTATTCTACACGGTATCACTAATGGATTGTCGTCTCTCGTAAACACAACCAAAGGTATTAGTTGACTATTGAAATCAGTATCACTAATGGTAGATGGTCTCTCGTAAACACATCCAAAGGAATTAGTTGACTATTGTAATGGGTATCACTAATGGAATGTCGTCTCTCGAAAACACATCCAAAGGTATTAGTTGACTATTGTAATCGGTATCACTAGTGGAATGTCGTCTCTCAAAAACACAACCAAAGGTATTAGTTGACTATTGTAATCAATATCACTAATGGAATGTCGTATTTCGTAAACACATCAAAAGGTATTAGTTGACTATTGTAATCGGTATCACTTATGGAATGTCGTCTCTCGTGAACACATCCAAAGGTATTAGTTGACTATTGTAATTGGTATCACTAATGGTAGATGGTCTCTCGTAAACACATCCAAAGATATTAGTTGACTATTGTAATGGGTATCACTAATGGTAGATGGTCTCTCAAAAACACATCCAAAGGTATTAGTTGAATATTGTAATCGGTATCACTAATGGAATGTCCTCTCTCGGAAACACATCCAAAGGTATTAGTTCAATATTGTAATCGGTATCAGTAATGAAATGCCATCTCTCGTAAACACATCCAAATGTATTAGTTGACTATTGTAATCGGTATCACTAATGGAATGTCGTCTCTCGTAAATACATCCAAACGTATTTTGACTATTGTAATCGGTATCACTAATGGAATATTGTCTCTCGTAACACATCCAAAGGTATTAGTTGACTATTGTAATCGGTATCACTAATGGAATGTCGTCTCTCGTAAACACATCCAAAGGTATTAGTTGACTATTGTAATCAATATCACTAATGGAATATTGTCTCTCGTAAACAAAATCAAAGGTATTAGTTGACTATTGTAATTGGTATCAATAATGGTAGATGGTCTCTCGAAAACACATCCAAAAGTATTAGTTGACTATTGTAATTGGTATCACTAATGGTAGATTTTCTCTCGTAAACACATCCAAAGGTATTAGTCGACTATTTTAATAAGTATCACTAATGGTAGATGGTCTCTCGTAAACACATCCAAAGGTATTAGTTGACTATTGTAATCGGTATCATTAATGGAATGTCGTCTCTCGAAAACACAACCAAAGGTATTAGTTTACTATTGTAATTGGTATCACTAATGGAATATCGTCTCTCGTAAACACATCCAAAGGTATTAGTTTACTATTGTAATCAATATCACTAATGGAATGTCGTCTCTCGTAAACACATCTAAAGGTATTAGTTGACTATTGTAATCGATATCACTAATAGAATGTCGTCTCTCGTAAACACATCCAAATGTATTAGTTGACTATTGTAATTGGTATCAATAATGGTAGATGGTCTCTCGAAAACACATCCAAAAGTATTAGTTGACTATTGTAATTGGTATCACTAATGGTAGATTTTCTCTCGTAAACACATCCAAAGGTATTAGTCGACTATTTTAATAAGTATCACTAATGGTAGATGGTCTCTCGTAAACACATCCAAAGGTATTAGTTGACTATTTTAATCGGTATCATTAATGGAATGTCGTCTCTCGAAAACACAACCAAAGGTATTAGTTTACTATTGTAATTGGTATCACTAATGGAATGTCGTCTCTCGTAAACACATCCAAAGGTATTAGTTTACTATTGTAATCGATATCACTAATTGAATGTCGTCACTCGAAAACACATCCAAAGGTATTAGTTGACTACTGTAATCTGTATCACTAATGGAATGTCGTCTCTCGAAAACACAACCAAAGGTATTAGTTGACTATTGTAATTGGTATCACTAATGGAATGTTGTCTCTCGAAAACACAACCAAAGGTTTTAGTTTACTATTGTAATTGATATCACTAATGGAATGTCATCTCACGTAAACACATCCAAATATATTAGTTGACTATTGTAATCGGTATCACTAATGGAATGTTGTCTCTCGAAAACACATCCAAAGGTATTAGTTGACTATTGTAATTGGTATCACTAATGGAATGTCATCTCAAGTAAACACATCCAAATATATTTGTTGACTATTGTAATCAGTATCACTAATGTAATGTTGTCTCTCGAAAACACATCCAAAGGTATTAATTGACTATTGTAATTGGTATCACTATTGATAGATTTTCTCTCGTAAACACATCCAAAGGTATTAGTAGACTATTGTAATAGGTATCACTAATGGTAGATGGTCTCTCGTAAACACATCCAAACGTATTAGTTGACTATTGTAATTGGTATCACTAATGGAATGTTGTATCTCGTAAACACAATCAAACGTATTAGTTGACTATTATAATCGGTATCACTAATGGAATGTCGTCTCTCGAAAACACATCCAAAGGTATTAGTTGACTATTGTAATCGGTATCACTAATGGAATGTCGTCTCTAGTAAACACATCCAAAGGTATTAATTGACTATTGTAATCGGTATCACTAATGGATTGTCGTCTCTCGTAAACACAACCAAAGGTATTAGTTGACTATTGAAATCAGTATCACTAATGGTAGATGGTCTCTCGTAAACACATCCAAAGGAATTAGTTGACTATTATAATCGGTATCACTAATGGAATGTCGTCTCTCGAAAATACAACCAAAGGTATTGGTTTACTATCGTAATTGGTATCACTAATGGAATGCAGTATCTCGAAAACACATTTATAGGTATCAGTTGACTATTGTAATCGGTATCACTAATAGAATGTCGTCTCTCGAAAACACATCCAAAGGTATTAGTTGACTATTGTAATCGGTATCACTAATGGAATGTCGTCTCTTGAAAACACAACCAAAGGTATTAGTTGACTATTGTAATAAGTATCACTAATGGAATGTCGCCTCTCGTAAACACATCAAAAGGTATTAGCTGACTATTGTAATCTGTATCACTAATGGAATGTCGTCTCTCGTGAACACATCCAAAGGTATTAGTTGACTATTGTAATTGGTTTCACTAATCGTAGATGGTCTCTCATAAACACATCCAAAGATATTAGTTGACTATTGTAATGGGTATCACTAATGGAATGTCGTCTCTCGAAAACACATCCAAAGGTATTAGTTGACTATTGTAATCGGTATCACTAGTGGAATGTCGTCTCTCGAAAACACAACCAAAGGTATTAGTTGACTATTGTAATCAATATCACTAATGGAATGTCGTATTTCGTAAACACATCAAAAGGTATTAGTTGACTAATGTAATCGGTATCACTTATGGAATGTCGTCTCTCGTGAACACATCCAAAGGTATTAGTTGACTATTGTAATTGGTATCACTAATGGTAGATGGTCTCTCGTAAACACATCCAAAGATATTAGTTGACTATTGTAATTGGTATCACTAATGGTAGATGGTCTCTCGAAAACACATCCAAAGGTATTAGTTGAATATTGTAATCGGTATCACTAATGGAATGTCCTCTCTCGGAAACACATCCAAAGGTATTAGTTCAATATTGTAATCGGTATCAGTAATGAAATGCCATCTCTCGTAAACACATCCAAATGTATTAGTTGACTATTGTAATCGGTATCACTAATGGAATGTCGTCTCTCGTAAATACATCCAAACGTATTTTGACTATTGTAATCGGTATCACTAATGGAATATTGTCTCTCGTAACACATCCAAAGGTATTAGTTGACTATTGTAATCGGTATCACTAATGGAATGTCGTCTCTCGTAAACACATCCAAAGGTATTACTTGACTATTGTAATCAATATCACTAATGGAATATTGTCTCTCGTAAACACAATCAAAGGTATTAGTTGACTATTGTAATTGGTATCAATAATGGTAGATGGTCTCTCGAAAACACATCCAAAAGTATTAGTTGACTATTGTAATTGGTATCACTAATGGTAGATTTTCTCTCGTAAACACATCCAAAGGTATTAGTCGACTATTTTAATAAGTATCACTAATGGTAGATGGTCTCTCGTAAACACATCCAAAGGTATTAGTTGACTATTGTAATCGGTATCATTAATGGAATGTCGTCTCTCGAAAACACAACCAAAGGTATTAGTTTACTATTGTAATTGGTTTCACTAATGGAATATCGTCTCTCGTAAACACATCCAAAGGTATTAGTTTACTATTGTAATCAATATCACTAATGGAATGTCGTCTCTCGTAAACACATCTAAAGGTATTAGTTGACTATTGTAATCGATATCACTAATAGAATGTCGTCTCTCGTAAACACATCCAAATGTATTAGTTGACTATTGTAATTGGTATCAATAATGGTAGATGGTCTCTCGAAAACACATCCAAAAGTATTAGTTGACTATTGTAATTGGTATCACTAATGGTAGATTTTCTCTCGTAAACACATCCAAAGGTATTAGTCGACTATTTTAATAAGTATCACTAATGGTAGATGGTCTCTCGTAAAAACACATCCAAAGGTATTAGTTGACTATTTTAATCGGTATCATTAATGGAATGTCGTCTCTCGAAAAAACACAACCAAAGGTATTAGTTTACTATTGTAATTGGTATCACTAATGGAAATGGAATAAAAAACACATCCAAAGGTATTAGTTTACTATTGTAATCGATATCACTGAAATGTCGCCTAATCGAAAACACATCCAAAGGTATTAGTTGACTATTGTAATCGTATATCACTAATGGAATGTCGTCTCTCGAAAACACATCCAAAGGTATTAGTTGACTATTGTAATTGGTATCACTAATGGAATGTTGTCTCTAAAACACATCCAAAACACAGTTTAAAGGTATTACTAATGGAATGTATTGTAAACACATCCAAATATATTATCACTAATGGAATGTCAGATCACTAATGGAAACACTCAAAAAAACACATCCAAAGGTATTAGTTGACTATTTTAATTGGTATCACTAATGGAATGTCATCTCTCGTAAAACACATCAAAATATATTTGTTGACTATTGTAATCAGTATCACTAATGGAATGTTGTCTCTCGAAAACACATCCAAAGGTATTAGTTGACTATTGTAATTGGTATCACTAATGGTAGATGGTCTCTCGTAAACACATCCAAAGGTATTAGTTGACTATTGTAATCGGTATCACTAACTAATGAAATGTCTCTCCAAAAAAACACATCCAAAGGTATTAGTTGACTATTGTAATCGGTATCACTAATGGAATGTCGTCTCTAGTAAACACATCCAAAGGTATTAATTGACTATTGTACACGATATCACTAATGGAATGTCGTCTCTCGTAAACACATCCAAAGGTATTAGTTGACTATTGTAATCGGTATCACTAATGGAATGTCGTCTCTCGTAAACACATCCAAAGGTATTAGTTGACTATTGTAATCGGTATCACTAATGGAATGTCGTCTCTCGTAAAACACATCCAAAGGTATTAGTTGACTATTGTAATTGGTATCACTAATGGTATATGGTCTAAAAAAACACATCTAAAGATATTAGTTGACTATTAAAAACAATTTGGGTATCACTAATGGTAGATGGTCTCAAAAAAAACACATCCAAAGGTATTAGTTGAATATTGTAATCGGTATCACTAATGGAATGTCTCTCTCTTAAAAACACATCCAAAGGTATTAGTTGACTATTGTAATTGGTATCACTAATGGAATGTCGTCTCTAAAAAACACATCCAAAGGTATTAGTTGACTATTGTAATTGGTATCACTAATGGAATGTCGTCTCTCTAGTAAAAAACACATCCAAAGGTATTAGTTGACTATTGTAATTGGTATCACTAATGGAATGTGGTCTCTCGTAAACACATCCAAACGTATTTTGACTATTATAATGGGGTATCACTAATGGAATGTGGTCTCTCATAAAACACATCCAAAGGTATTAGTTGACTATTGTAATCGGTATCACTAATGGAATGTCATCTCTCTAAAAAACACATCCAAAGGTATTAGTTGACTATTGTAATCAATATCACTAATGGAATGTTTCTCTTGTAAAAAACACAATCAAAGGTATTAGTTGACTATTGTAATTGGTCATCAATAATGTAGATGGTCTCTATGGAATGAACACATCCAAAGGTATTAGATGACTATTGTAATTGGTATCACTAATGGTAGATGGTTTCTAAAAAACACATCCAAAGGTATTAGTTGACTATTTAATAATTGGTATCACTAATGGAATGTTGTCTCTCGAAAACACAACCAAAGGTATTTGTTGACTATTGTAATTGATATCACTAATGGAATGTCATCTCACGTAAACACATCCAAAGGTATTAGTTTACTATTTTAATCGATATCACTAATTGAATGTCGTCACTCGAAAACACATCCAAAGGTATTAATTGACTATTGTAATTGGTATCACTATTGGTAGATTTTCTCTCATAAACACATCCAAAGGTATTAGTATACTATTGTAATAGGTATCACTAATGGTAGATGGTCTCTCGTAAACACATCCAAAGGTATTAGTTGACTATTGTAATTGGTATCACTAATGGAATGTTGTCTCTCGTAAACACAATCAAACGTATTAGTTGACTATTGTAATCGTTATCACTAATGGAATGTCGTCTCTAGTAAACCCATCCAAAGATATTAGTTGACTATTGTAATCGGTATCACTAATGGTAGATTGTCTATCGTAGACACATCCAAAAGTATTAGTTGACTATTGTAATTGGTATCACTAATGGTAGATTTTCTCTCGTAAACACATCCAAAGGTATTAGTTGACTATTTTAATAAGTATCACTAATGGTAGATGGTCTCTTATAAACACATCCAAAGGTATTAGTTGACTATTGTATTCGGTATCACTAATGGAATGTCATCTCTCAAAAACACAACCAAAGGTATTGGTTTACTATTGTAATTGGTATCATTAATGGAATGTCGTCTCTCGTAAACACATCCAAAGGTATTAGTTGACTATTGTAATCGGTATCACTAATGGAATGTCGTCTCTCGTAAACACATCCAAAGGTATTAGTTGACTATTGTAATCGGTATCAATAATGGAATGTCGTCTCTCGAAAACACAACCAAAGGTATTAGTTGACTATTGTAATTGGTATCACTAATGGTAGATGGTCTCTCGTAAAACACATCAAAAGGTATTAGTTGACTATTGTAATCGGTATCACTAATGAATGTCATCTCTCATAAACACATCCAAAGGTATTAGTTGACTATTTTAATGGTATCACTAATGGTAGATGGTCTCTAAAAAAAAACACATCTAAAGATATTAGTTGACTATTTTAATGGGTATCACTAATGGAATGATGTCTCTCGAAAACACATCCAAAGGTATTAGTTGAATATTATAATGGTATCACTAATGGAATGTCCTCTCGTAAAAACACATCCAAAGGTATTAGTTCACTATTGTATATCTAATTGAATGTCGTCACCGAAAACACATCCAAAGGTATTAGTTGACTAATGGAATGTGGAATGTGGGTCTCGAAAACACATCAAAAGGTATTAGTTGACTATTGTAATCGGTATCACAAATGGAATGTCGTCTCTCGTAAAACACATCCAAAGGTATTTTGACTATTATAATCGGTATCACTAATGGAATGTCGTCTCTCGTAAACACATCCAAAGGTATTAGTTGACTATTGTAATCAGTATCACTAATGGAATGTCATCTCTCGTAAACACATCCAAAGGTATTAGTTGACTATTGTAATTGGTATCAATAATGAAAGATGGTCTCTCGAAAACACAACCAAAGGTATTAGATGACTATTGTAATTGGTATCACTAATGGTATATGGTTTCTCGAAAACACAACTAAAGGTATTAGTTGACTATTGTAATTGGTATCACTAATGGAATGTTGTCTCTCGAAAACACAACCAAAGGTATTAGTTGACTATTGTAATTGATATCACTAATGGAATGTCATCTCACGTAAACACATCCAAATATATTAGTTGACTATTGTAATCGGTATCACTAATGGAATGTTGTCTCTCGAAAACACATCCAAAGGTATTAATTGACTATTGTAATTGGTATCACTATTGGTAGATTTTCTCTCGTAAACACATCCAAAGGTATTAGTATACTATTGTAATAGGTATCACTAATGGTAGTTGGTCTCTCGTAAACACATCCAAAGGTATTAGTTGACTATTGTAATTGGTATAACTAATGGAATGTTGTCTCTCGTAAACACAATCAAACGTATTAGTTGACTATTGTAATCGTTATCACTAATGGAATGTCGTCTCTCGAAACATATCCAAACGTATTAGTTGACTATTGTAATCGGTATCACTAATGGAATGTCGTCTCTCGTAAATACATTCAAACGTATTTTGACTATTATAATCGGTATCACTAATGGAATGTCATCTCTCGTAAACACATCCAAAGGTATTAGTTGACTATTGTAATCGGTATCACTAATGGAATGTCGTTTCTCGTAAACACTTCCAAAGGTATTAATTAACTATTGTACTCGGTATCAATAATGGAATGTCGTCTCTCGAAAACACAACCAAAGGTATTAGTTGACTATTGTAATCAGTATCACTAATGGAATGTCGTCGCTCAGAAACACATCAAAAGGTATTAGTTGACTATTGTAATCGGTATCACTAATGGAATGTCATCTCTCATAAACACATCCAAAGGTATTAGTTGACTATTGTAATTGGTATCACTAATGGTAGATGGTCTCTAAAAAACACATCTAAAGGTATTAGTTGACTATTGTAATTGGTATCACTAATGGTAGATGGTCTCTAAAAACACATCCAAAGGTATTAGTTGAATATTATAATTGGTATCACTAATGGAATGTTGTCTCTAAAAACACATCCAAAGGTATTAGTTGACTATTGTAATTGGTATCACTAATGGAATGTCTCTCGTAAAACACATCCAAACGTTTAGTTGACTATTGTAATCGGTATCACTAATGGAATGTCGTCTCTCGAAACACATCGAAACGTATTAGTTGACTATTGTAATCGGTATGACTTAAGGAATGTTGTCTCTCGTAAATACATCCAAATGTATTTTGACTATTATAATCGATATCACTAATGGAATGTCGTCTCTCATAAACACATCCAAAGGTATTAATTGACTATTGTAATCAGTATCACTAATGGAATGTCGTCTCTCGTAAACACATCCAAAGGTATTAATTAACTATTGTACTCGGTATCACTAATGGAATGTCATCTCTTGAAAACATAACCAAAGGTATTAGTTGACTATTGTAATCGGTATCACTAATGGAATGTCATCTCTCGTAAACACATCCAAAGGTATTAGTTGACTTTTGTAATTGGTATCACTAATGGTAGATGGTCTCTCGTAAACACATCTAAAGATATTAGTTGACTATTGTAGTGGGTATCACTAATGGTAGATGGTCTCTCGAAAACACATCCAAAGGTATTAGTTGACTATTGTAATCGGTATCACTAATGGAATGTCATCTCTCGTAAACACATCCAAAGGTATTAGTTGACTATTGTAATTGGTATCACTAATGGAATGGTCTCTCGTAAACACACATCAAAAGATATTAGTTGACTATTGTAATGGAATGGTATCACTAATGGATGGTAGATGGTCTCACTAATGGAATAAAAAACACATCCAAAGGTATTAGTTGACTATTGTAATCGGTATCACTAATGGAATGTCTCTCGTAAAACACATCCAAAGGTATTAGTTGTTTTATTATTGTAATCGGTATCACTAATGGAATGGTCTCTCGTAAACACATCCAAACATATTAGTTGACTATTGTAATCGGTATCACTAATGGAATGTCGTCTCACGAAACACATCCAAACGTATTAGTTGACTATTGTAATCGGTATGACTAAAGGAATGTCGTCTCTCGTAAATACATCCAAATGTATTTTGACTATTATAATCGGTATCACTAATGGAATGTCGTCTCTCGTAAACACATCCAAAGGTATTAGTTGACTATTGTAATCAGTATCACTAATGGAATGTCGTCTCTCGTAAACACATCCAAAGGTATTAGTTGACAATTGTAATCAATATCACTAATGGAATGTTGTCTCTCGTAAACACAATCTAAGGTATTAGTTGACTATTGTAATTGGTATCAATAATGATAGATGGTCTCTCGAAAACACAACCAAAGGTATTAGGTGACTATTGTAATTGGTATCACTAATGGTAGATGGTTTCTCGAAAACACAACCAAAGGTATTAGTTTACTATTGTAATTGGAATCACTAATGGAATGTCGTCTCTCATAAACACAACCAAAGGCATTAGTTGACTATTGTAATCAGTATCACTAATGGAATGTCGTCTCTCGTAAACACATCCAAAGGTCTTAGTTCACTATTGTAATCGGTATCACTAATGGAATGTCGTCTCTTGTAAACACATCCAAAGTTATTAGTTGACTATTATAATCAGTATCAATAACGAAATATCGTCTCTAGAAAACAACACCAAAGGTATTAGTTAACTAGTGTAATTGGTATCGCTAATGGAATGTCTTCTCACGTAAACACATCCAAATGTATTAGTTGACTAATGTAATCGGTATCACTAATGGAATGTCGTATCTCGAAAACACATCCAAAGGTATTAATTGACTATTGTAATTGGTATCACTAATGGAATGTTTTCTCTAAAACACATCCAAAGGTATTAGTAGACTATTGTAATCGGTATCACTAATGGAATGATCTCGTAAACACATCCAAAGGTATTAGTTGACTATTGTAATTGTATCACTAATGGAATAGATGGTCTCGTAAACACATCCAAAGGTATTAGTTGACTATTGTAATCGGTATCATTAATGGAATGTCGATCTCTAGTAAACACATCCAAAGGTATTAGTTGACTATTGTAATCGGTATCACTAATGGAATGGTCTTTTAAAAAAACACATCAAAAGGTATTAGTTGACTATTGTAATTGGTATCACTAATGGAATGTCATCTCTCGTAAACACATCCAAAGGTATTAGTTGACTATTGTAATTGGTATCACTAATGGAATGATGGTCTCTCGTAAACACATCAAAAGATATTAGTTGACTATTTTAATCGGTATCACTAATGGAATGTGGTCTCAAAAAAAACACATCCAAAGGTATTAGTTGAATATTATAATCGGTATCACTAATGGAATGTCCTCTCTAAAAAAACACATCCAAAGGTATTAGTTCACTATTGTAATCGATATCACTAATGGAATGTCGTCTCTCTAAAAAACACATCCAAAGGTATTAGTTGACTATTGTAATCGTATCACTAATGGAATGTCGTCTCTAAAAACACATCCAAAGGTATTAGTTGACTATTGTAATTGGTATCACTTAATGGAATGTTGTCTCTCGTAAAACACATCCAAATGTATTAGTTGACTATTATAATTGATATCACTAATGGAATGTCGTCTCTCGTAAACACATCCAAAGGTATTAGTTGACTATTGTAATCGGTATCACTAATGGAATGTCGTATCTCGTAAACACATCCAAAGGTATTAGTTAACTATTGTAATCGGTATCACTAATGGAATGTCGTCTCTCGATAAACACATCCAAAGGTATTAGTTGACTATTGTAATTGGTATCACTAATGGAATGTCGTCTCTCGTAAACACATCCAAAGGTATTAGTTGACTATTGTAATTGGTATCACTAATGGTAGATGGTCTCTCGTAAACACATCCAAAGATATTAGTTGACTATTGTAATTGGTATCACTAATGGTATATGGTCTCTCGTAAACACATCCAAAGGTATTAGTTGACTATTGTAATCGGTATCACTAATGGAATGTCATCTCTCGTAAACACATCCAAAGGTATTAGTTGACTATTGTAATTGGTATCACTACTGGTAGATGGTCTCTCGTAAACACATCCAAACGTATTAGTTGATTATTGTAATCAGTATCACTAATGGAATGTCATCTCTCGTAAAAATATCCGAAGGTGTTAGTTGAATATTGTAATCGGTATCACTAATGGATTGTCGTCTCTCGTAAACATATCCGAAGGTATTAGTTGACTATTGTAATTGGTATCACTAATGGAATGACGTCTCTCCTAAACACATCCAAAAATATTAGTTGATTATTGTAATCGATATCACTAATGGAATGTCGTCTCTAATAAAAACACATCCAAAGGTATTAGTTGACTATTATAATCGGTATCACTAAATGGAATGTGTCTCTCATAAACACATCCAAAAGGTATTAGTTGACTATTATAATCGGTATCACTAATGGAATGTCGTCTCTCGTAAACACATCCAAAGATATTAGTTGACTATTGTAATCGGTATCACTAATGGAATGTCGATCTAAAAAACACATCCAAAGGTATTAATTGACTATTGTAATCAATATCACTAATGGAAGATTTTCTCTCGTAAACACATCAAAAGGTATTAGTAGACTATTGTAATTGGTATCACTAATGGTAGATGGTCTCTAAAAACACATCCAAAGGTATTAGTTGACTATTGTAATTGGTATCACTAATAAGACTAAAAAACAACCAAAGGTATTAGTTGACTATTGTAATTGGAATCACTAATGGAATGTCGTCTTTAGTAAACACATCCAAAGGTATTAGTTGACTATTGTAATCGGTATCACTAATGGAATGTCTTTTCGTAAACACATCAAAAAGGTATTAGTTGACTATTGTAATCGGTATCACTAATGGAATGTCGTCTCTTGTAAACACATCCAAAGGTATTAGTTGACTATTGTAATTGGTATCACTAATGGAATATCGTCTCTAGAAAACACATCCAAAATGTATTAGTTAACTATTTTAATCGATATCACTAATGGAATGTCTTCTCCAAAAAAACACATCCAAAGGTATTAGTTGACTATTGTAATCGGTATCACTAATGGAATGTCGTCTCTAAAAACACATCCAAAGGTATTAATTGACTATTGTAATTGGTATCACTAATGGAATGTTTCTCGTAAACACATCCAAAAGGTATTAGTTGACTATTGTAATAGGTATCACTAATGGAATGATCTCTCGTAAACACATCCAAAGGTATTAGTTGACTATTGTAATTGGTATCACTAATGGATGTCGACTATTGTAATAAATCACATGGAATGTCGTATTAGTTGACATATTATTAATTGGTAATCGGGTATCACTAATGAAAGATGGTCTTTTTCAAAACACATCCAAAAAGTTATTAGTTGACTATTGTAATTGGTATCACTAATGGAATGTCGTCTCTCTCGTAAAAAACACATCCAAAGGTATTAGTTAACTATTGTAATGGTATCACTAATGGAATGTAAGTCTCTCAAAAACAACCAAAAAGTATTAGTTTACTATTTTAATTGATATCACTAATTGGAGATGGTCTCGTAAAACAATTAACCAAAGGTATTAGTTGACTATTGTAATCGGTATCACTAATGGAATGTCGTCTCTCGTAAACACATCCAAAGGTATTAGTTTACTATTGTAATCGATATCACTAATTGAATGTCGTCACTCGAAAACACATCCAAAGGTATTAGTTGACTACTGTAATCTGTATCACTAATGGAATGTCGTCTCTCGAAAACACAACCAAAGGTATTAGTTGACTATTGTAATTGGTATCACTAATGGAATGTTGTCTCTCGAAAACACAACCAAAGGTTTTAATTTACTATTGTAATTGATATCACTAATGGAATGTCTTCTCACGTAAACACATCCAAATGTATTAGTTGACTAATGTAATCGGTATCACTAATGGAATGTCGTATCTCGTAAACACATCCAAAGGTATTAGTTTACTATTGTAATCGGTATCACAAATGAAATGTCGTCACTCGTAAACACATCAAAAGGTATTAGTTGACTATTGTAATTGGTAGCACTAATGGAATGTCGTCTCTCGTAAACACATCCAAAAGTATTAGTTGACTATTGTAACTGGTATCACTAATAATAGATGGTCTTTCTTAAACACATCCAAAGATATTAGTTGACTATTGTAATTGGTATTACTAATGGTATATGGTCTCTCGTAAACACATCCAAAGGTATTAGTTGACTATTGTAATCGGTATCACTATTGGAATGTCCTCTCTCGGAAAAACATCCAAAAGGTATTAGTTGACTATTGTAATTGGTATCACTAATGGTAGATGGTCTCTTGTAAACACATCCAAAGGTATTAGTTGACAATTGTAATCGGTATCACTAATGGAATGTCATCTCTCGTAAACAAATCCAAAGATATTAGTTGACTATTGTAATCGGTATCACTAATGGAATGTCGTCTCTCGAAAACACATCCAAAGGTATTAGTTTACTATTGTAATTGGTATCACTAATGATAGAATGTCTCTCCCAAACAAAACCAAAAATATTAGTTGATTATTGTAATCGATATCACTAATGGAATGTCGTCTCTCGTAAACACATCCAAAGGTATTAATTGACTATTATAATCGGTATCACTAATGAAATGTCGTCACTCGTAAACACATCAAAAGGTATTAGTTGACTATTGTAATCGGTAGCACTAATGGAATGTCGTCTCTCGTAAACACATCCAAAGGTATTAGTTGACTATTGTAACTGGTATCACTAATAATAGATGGTCTTTCGTAAACACATCCAAAGATATTAGTTGACTATTGTAATCGGTATCAGTAATGAAATGTCCTCACTCGTAAACACATCCAAAGGTATTAGTTGACTATTGTAATCGGTATCACTATTGGAATGTCCTCTCTCGGAAACACATCCAATAGTATTAGTTGACTATTGTAATTGGTATCGCTAATGGAATGTCTTCTCACGTAAACACATCCAAATGTATTAGTTGACTAATGTAATCGGTATCACTAATGGAATGTCGTATCTCGAAAACACATCCAAAGGTATTAATTGACTATTGTAATTGGTATCACTAATGGTAGATTTTCTCTCGTAAACACATCCAAAGGTATTAGTAGACTATTGTAATAGGTATCACTAATGGTAGATGATCTCTCGTAAACACATCCAAAGGTATTAGTTGACTATTGTAATAGGTATCACTAAACACAACCAAACGTATTAGTTGACTATTGTAATCGGTATCACTAATGGAATGTCGTCTCTAGTAAACACATCCAAATGTATTAGTTGACTATTGTAATCGGTATCACTAATGGTAGATGGTCTTTCGTAGACTCATCCAAAAAGTAGTAGTTGACTATTGTAATCGGTATCACTAATGGAATGTCGTCTCTCGTAAACAAATCCAAAGGTATTAGTTTTCTATTGTAATTGGTATCACTAATGGAATGTCGTCTCTCGTAAACACATCAAAATGTATTAGTTTACTATTTTAATCGATATCACTAATGGAATGTCGTCTCTCGAAAACAGAACCAAAGGTATTAGTTGACTATTGTAATCGGTATCACTAATGGAATGTCGTCTCTCGTAAACACATCCAAAGGTATTAGTTGACTATTGTAATCGGTATCACTAATGGAATGTCGTCTCTCGTAAACACATCCAAATGTATTAGTTGACTATTGTAATCGGTATCACTAATGGAATGTCGTCTCTCGAAAACACAACCATAGGTATTAGTTGACTATTGTAATTGGTATCACTAATGGGATGTCGTCTCTCATAAATACATCCAAAGGTATTAGTTGACTATTATAATCGGTATCACTAATGAAATGTCGTCTCTCGAATCACAACAAAAGGTATTAGTTGACTATTGTAATTGGTATCACTAATGGAATGTCGTCACTCGTAAACACATCCAAAGGTATTAGTTAACTATTGTAATCAATATAACTAATGGAATGACGTCTCTCAAAAACTCATCCAAAAGTATTAGATGACTATTATTATTGGTATCACTAATTGTAGATGGTCTCTCGAAACACATCCAAAGTTATTAATCGACTAAGGTATTAGTTGAATATTGTAATCGGTTTCGCTAATGGAATGTCCTCTCTCGGAAACACATCCAAAGGTATTAGTTGACTATTGTAATCGGTATCAGTAATGGAATGTTGTCTCTCGTAAACACATCCAAAGGTATTAGTTCACTATTGTAATCGGTATCACTAATGGAATGTCGTCTCTCGGAAACACATCCAAAAGTATTAGTTGACTATTGTAATTGGTATCACAAATGGTAGATTTTCTCGCGTAAACACATCCAAAGGTATTAGCAGACTATTGTAATAGGTATCACTAATGGAATGTCATCTCTCGTAAACAAATCCAAAGTTATTAGTTGACTATTGTAATCGGTATCACTAATGGAATGTCGTATCTCGAAAACACATCCAAAGGTATTAGTTTACTATTGTAATCGGTATCACTAATGAAATGTCGTCACTCGTAAACACATCAAAAGGTATTAGTTGACTATTGTAATTGGTAGCACTAATGGAATGTCGTCTCTCGTAAACACATCCAAAAGTATTAGTTGACTATTGTAACTGGTATCACTAATAATAGATGGTCTTTCGTAAACACATCCAAAGATATTAGTTGACTATTGTAATTGGTATTACTAATGGTAGATGGTCTCTCGTAAACACATCCAAAGGTATTAGTTGACTATTGTAATCGGTATCACTATTGGAATGTCCTCTCTCGGAAAAACATCCAAAGGTATTAGTTGACTATTGTAATTGGTATCACTAATGGTAGATGGTCTCTCGTAAACACATCCAAAGGTATTAGTTGACAATTGTAATCGGTATCACTAATGGAATGTCATCTCTCGTAAACAAATCCAAAGATATTAGTTGACTATTGTAATCGGTATCACTAATGGAATGTCGTCTCTCGAAAACACATCCAAAGGTATTAGTTTACTATTGTAATTGGTATCACTAATGATAGAATGTCTCTCCTAAACCAAACCAAAAATATTAGTTGATTATTGTAATCGATATCACTAATGGAATGTCGTCTCACGTAAACACATCCAAAGGTATTAATTGACTATTATAATCGGTATCACTAATGAAATGTCATCACTCGTAAACACATCAAAAGGTATTAGTTGACTATTGTAATCGGTAGGACTAATGGAATGTCGTCTCTCGTAAACACATCCAAAGGTATTAGTTGACTATTGTAACTGGTATCACTAATAATAGATAGTCTTTCGTAAACACATCCAAAGATATTAGTTGACTATTGTAATCAGTATCAGTAATGAAATGTCCTCACTCGTAAACACATCCAAAGGTATTAGTTGACTATTGTAATCGGTATCACTATTGGAATGTCCTCTCTCGAAAACACATCCAAAGGTATTAGTTGACTATTATAATTTGTATCACTAATGGTAGATTATCTCTCGTAAACACATCCAAAGGTATTAGTAGACTATTGCAATCGGTATCACTAATAGTAGATGGTCTCTCGTAAACACATCCAAAGGTATTAGTTGACTATTTAATCGGTATCACTAATGGAATGTCGTCTCTCGTAAACACATCCAAACGTGTTAGTTGACTATTATAATCGGTATCACTAATTGAATGTCGTCTCTCAAAAACACATCCAAAAGTATTAGTTGACTATTGTAATTGGTATCACTAATTGTAGACGGTCTCTCGTAAACACATCCAAAGTTATTAGTCGACTATTGTAATTGGTATCACTAATGGAATGTCGTCTCTCGTAAACACAACAAGAGGTATTAGTTTACTAATGTACTCGGTATCACTAATGGAATGTCGTCTCTCGTAAACACATCCAAAGGTATTAGTTGATTATTGTAATCGGTATCACTAATGGAATGTCGTCTCTCGAAAACACATCTTAAAGTATTAGTTGACTATTGTAATTGGTATCACTAATTGTAGATAATCTCTCGTACACACATCCAAAGTTATTAGTTGACTATTGTAATCGGTATCACTAATGGAATATCGTCTCTCGTAAACAAAACCACAAATATTAGTTGACTATTTTAATCGGTATCACTAATGGAACGTCATCTCTCGTAAACACATCAAAAGGTATTAGTTGACTATTGTAGTCGGTATCACTAATGGAATGTCATCTCTCATAAAAACATCCAAAAGTATTAGTTGACTATTGTAATCGGTATCACTAATGGAATGTCGTCTCTCATAAAAACATCCAAAGGTATTAGTTGACTATTGTAACTGGTATCACTAATGGTAGATGGTCTCTCGTAAACACATCCAAAGAAATTAGTTGACTATTGTAATTGGTATCACTAATGGTAGATGGTCTCTCATAAACACATCCAAAGGTATTAGTTGACGATTGTAATCGGTATCACTAATGGAATGTCATCTCTCGTAAACAAATACAAAGATATTAGTTGACTATTGTAATCGGTATTACTAATGGAATGTCGTCTCTCGAAAACACATCCAAAGGTATTAGTTTACTATTGCAATTGGTATCACTTTCTCTCCTAAACAAAACATAAAATATTAGTTGATTATTGTAATCGATATCCCTAATGGAATGTCGTCTCTCGTAAACACATCCAAAGGTATTAGTTGACTATTGTAATCGGTATCAGTAATGAAATGTCCTCACTCGTAAACACATCAAAAGGTATTAGTTGACTATTGTAATCGGTAGCAATAATGGAATGTTGTCTCTCGTAAACACATCCAAAGGTATTAGTTGACTATTGTAACTGGTATCACTAATAATAGATGGTCTCTCGTAAACACATCCAAAGATATTAGTTGACTATTGTAATTGGTATCACTAATGGTAGATGGTCTCTCGTAAACACATCCAAAGGTATTAGTTGACTATTGTAATCGGTATCACTATTGGAATGTCCTCTCTCAGAAACACATCCAAAGGTATTAGTTGACTATTGTAATTTGTATCACTAATGGTAGATTATCTCTCGTAAACACATCCAAAGGTATTAGTAGACTATTGCAATCGATATCACTAATGGTAGATGGTCTCTCGTAAACACATCCAAAGGTATTAGTTGACTATTTAATCGGTATCACTAATGGAATGTCGACTCTCATAAACACATCCAAACGTGTTAGTTGACTATTGTAATCGGTATCACTAATTGAATGTCGTCTCTCAAAAAACACATCCAAAAGTATTAGTTGACTATTGTAATTGGTATCACTAATTGTAGATGGTCTCTCGTAAACACATCCAAAGTTATTAGTCGACTATTGTAATTTGTATCACTAATGGAATGTCGTCTCTCGTAAACACAACCAGAGGTATTAGTTGACTAATGTACTCGGTATCACTAATGGAATGTCGTCTCTCGTAAACACATCCAAAGGTATTAGTTGACTATTGTAATCGGTATCACTAATGAAATGTCATATCTCGTAAACACATCCAATAGTATTAGTTGAATATTGTAATTGGTATCACTAATGGAATGTCGTCTCTCGTAAACACATCCAAAGGTATTAGTTGACTTTTGTATTCGATATCACTAATGGAATGTCGTCTCTCGAAAACACATCTTAAAGTATTAGTTGACTATTGTAATTGGTATCACTAATTGTAGATAATCTCTCGTACACACATCCAAAGTTATTAGTTGACTATTGTAATGGGTATCACTAATGGAATGTCGTCTCTCATAAACACAACCATAGATATTAGTTGACTATTGTAATAGGTATCACTAATGGAACGTCGTCTCTCGTAAACACATCTAAAGGTATTAGTTGACTATTGTAATCGGTATCACTAATGGAATGTCGTCTCTCATAAAAACATCCAAAAGTATTAGTTGACTATTGTAATCGGTATCACTAATGGAATGTCATCTCTCGTAAACACATCCAAAGGTATTAGTTGACTATTGTAATCAATATCACTAATGGAATGTCGTCTCTCGTAAACACATCTAAAGGTATTAGTTGACTATTGTAATCGATATCACTAATAGAATGTCGTCTCTCGTAAACACATCCAAATGTATTAGTTGACTATTGTAATCGGTATCACTAATTGAATGTCGTCTCTCAAAAACAGAACCAAAGATATTAGTTGACTATTGTAATTGGTATCACTAATGGTAGATTTTCTCGTGTAAACACATCCAAATGTATTAGTTGACTATTGTAATCGGTATCACTAATGGAATGTCGTCTCTCGAAAACAGAACCAAAGGTATTAAACTTTATTGTAATTGGTATCATTAATGGAAGTCTCTCGTTAAAACATCTAAAGGTATTAGTTGACTATTGTAATTGGTATCATTAATGGAATGTCGTCTCTCGTAAACACATCCAAAGGTATTAGTTGACTATTGTAACCGGTATCACCAATGGAATGTCGTCTCTCGTAAACACATCCAAAAGGTATTAGTTGACTATTGTAATCGGTATCACTAATGGAATGTCGTCTCTAGAAAACAGAACCAAAGGTATTAGTTGACTATTGTAATTGGTATCACTAATGGTAGATTTTCTCGTGTAAACACATCCAAAGGTATTAGTAGACTATTGTAATAGGTATCACTAATGGTTGATGGTCTCTCGTAAACACATCCAAAGGTATTAGTTGACAATTGTAAGTATCACTAATGGATTGTAATAACACATCCAAACATATTAGTTGATTATTGTAATCGGTATCACTAATGGAATGTAGTCTCTCGAAAACACATCCAAAAGTATTAGTTGACTATTATAATTGGTATCACTAATTGTAGATGGTCTCCCGTAAATACATCCAAAGTTATTAGACGACTATTGTACTCGGTATCTCAAATGGAATGTCATCTCTCGTAAACACAACCAGAGGTATTAGTTGACTATTGTAATTGGTATCACTTATGGAATGTCGTCTCACGTAAACACATCCAAAGGTATTAGTTGACTATTGTAATCGGTATCACTAATGGAATATCGTCTCTCGAAAACACAACCAAAGGTATTAGTGGAATATTGTAATTGATATCATTAATGGAATGTCGTCTCTCGTAAATACATTCAAAGGTATTAGATGACAATTTTAATTGGTATCACTAATGAAATGTCGTCTCACGAAAACACAACCAAAGGTATTAGTTGACTATTGTAATTGGTATCACAAATGGAATGCCTTCTCTCAAAAACACATCCAAAGGTATTAGTTGACTATTGTAATCGGTATAACTAATGGAATGTCGTCTCTCGAAAACACATCCAAAAGTATTAGATGACTATTGTTATCTGTATCACTAATGTAGATGGTCTCTCGTAAAACACATCCAAAGTTATTAGTCACTAACTATTGTAATCGTAATCACTATTAGATGACTATTGTTATATCAGATCACTAATTATAGACGGTCTCTCGTAAACACATCCAAAGTTATTAATGACTATTGTAATCAAAGATCACTAATGGAAAATCATCTCTCGTAAAACACAACCAAAGGTATTAGTTGACTATTATAATCGGTATCACTAATGTAATGTCGTCTTTCGTAAACACATCCAAAGGTATTAGATGACTATTGTAATCGGTATCACTAATGGAATGTCATCTCTCGAAAACACAACCAAAGGTATTAGTTGACTATTGTAATTTGTATCACTAATGGAATGTCGTCTCTCGTAAACACATTTAAAGGTATTAGTTGACTATTGTAATCGATATCACTAATGGAATGTCCTCTCTCGGAAACACTCCCAAAGGTATTAGTTGACTATTGTAATTTGTATCACTAATGGTAGATTTTCTCTCGTAAACACATCCAAAGGTATTAGTAGACTATTATAATAGGTATCACTAATGGAATGTCGTCTCTCGAAAACACTACCAAAGGTATTAGTTGACTATTGTAATTGGTATCACTAATTGTAGATGGTCTCTCGTAAACACATCCAAAAGTATTAGTTGACTATTGTAATCGGAATCACTAATGGAATGTCGTCTCTCGTAAACACATCCAAAGGTATTAGTTGACTATCATAATTGTTATCACTAATGGTAGATGGTCACTCATAAACACATACAAAGGTATTAGTTGACTATTGTAATCGGTTTTACTAATGGAATGTCATCTCTGGTAATAACGTCCAAATGTATTAGTTGAATATTATAATTGGTATCACTAATAGTAGATGGTCTCTCGTAAACACATCTACAGATATTAGTTGACTATTGTAATTGGTATTACTAATGGTAGATGGTCTCTCAAAAACACATCCAAAGGTATTAGTTGACTATTGTAATTGGTATCACTAATGGAATGTCCTCTCTTGAAAACACATCTAAAGATATTAGTTGACTATTGTAATTGTTATCACTAATGATAGATGGTCTCTCGTAAATACATCCAAAGGTATTAGTTGACTATTGTAATCGGTATCACTAATGGAATGTGGTCTATCATAAACACATCCAAAGGTATCAGTTGACTATTGTAATCGGTATCACTAATGGAATGTCGTCTCTCGTAAACACAACAAAAGGTCTTAGTTGACTATTTTAATTGGTATCACAAATGGTAGATGGTCTCTCGTAAACACATCCAAAGGTATTAGTTGATTATTGTAATCGGTATCACTAATGGAATGTCGTCTCTCATAAACACATCCAAAGGTATTAGTTGACTATTGTAATCGTTATCTCTAATGGAATGTAATCTCCCGTAAACCCATCCAAAGGTATTAGTTGACTATTGTAATTGGTATTACTAATAGTAGATGGTCTCTCGTAAACACATCCAAAGGTATTAGTTGACTATTGTAATTGATATCACTAATGGAATGTCGTCACTTGAAAACACATATAAAGATATTAGTTGACTATTGTAATTAGTATCACTAATGATAGATGGTCTCTTGTAAATACATCCAAAGGTATTAGTTAACTATTGTAATCGGTATCACTAATGGTAAATGATCTTTCGTAGACACATCCAAAAGTATTAGTTGACTATTGTAATCGGTATCACTAATGGAATGTCGTCTCTTGTAAACACATCCAAAGGCATTAGTTGACTAATGTAATCGGTATCACTAATGGAATGTCATCTCTCGCAAACACATCAAAAGGTATTAGTTGACTATTTTAAATGGTATCACTCATGGTAGAAGGTCTCTCGTAAGCACATCCAAAGGTATTAGTTGACTATTGTAATCGGTATCACTAATGGAATGTCGTCTCTTATAAACACATCCAAAGGTATTAGTTAACTATTGTAATCAGTATCAATATTGGAATATAGTCTCTCGTAAACACATCCTAAGGTATTAGTTGACTATTGTAATTGTTATCGCAAATGGAATGTCGTGTCTCGTAAACACATCCAAAGGTATTAGTTGACTATTGTAGTTGGTATCACTAATGGTAGATGGTCTATCGTTAACAAATCTAAAGGTATTAGTTGACTATTGTAATCGGTATCACTAATAGAATGTCGTCTCTCGTAAAAATATCCAAAGGTATTAGTTGACTATCAGAATCGGTATCACTAATGGTAGATGGTCTCGTAAACACATCCAAAGAAATTAGTTGACTATTGTAATTGGTATCACTAATGGTAGATGGTCTCTCGTAAACACATCCAAAAGTATTAGTTGACGATTGTAATCGGTATCACTAATGGAATGTCATCTCTCGTAAACAAATACAAAGATATTAGTTGACTATTGTAATCGGTATTACTAATGGAATGTCGTCTCTCGAAAACACATCCAAAGGTATTAGTTTACTATTGCAATTGGTATCACTTTCTCTCCTAAACAAAACATAAAATATTAGTTGATTATTGTAATCGATATCCCTAATGGAATGTCGTCTCTCGTAAACACATCCAAATGTATTAGTTGACTATTGTAATCGGTATCAGTAATGAAATTTCCTCACTCGTAAACACATCAAAAGGTATTAGTTGACTA
Source organism: Stenogyne calaminthoides (assembly GCA_037126765.1). Classification (NCBI taxonomy): domain Eukaryota; kingdom Viridiplantae; phylum Streptophyta; class Magnoliopsida; order Lamiales; family Lamiaceae; genus Stenogyne; species Stenogyne calaminthoides. The sequence goes on along the minus strand of JBBCBC010000029.1, from coordinate 7,942,767 downwards.
TTGTAATCGGTAGCAATAATGGAATGTCGTCTCTCGTAAACACATCCAAAGGTATTAGTTGACTATTGTAACTGGTATCACTAATAATAGATGGTCTCTCGTAAACACATCAAAAGATATTAGTTGACTATTGTAATTGGTATCACTAATGGTAGATGGTCTCTCGTAAACACATCCAAAGGTATTAGTTGACTATTGTAATCGGTATCACTATTGGAATGTCCTCTCTCAGAAACACATCCAAAGGTATTAGTTGACTATTGTAATTTGTATCACTAATGGTAGATTATCTCTCGTAAACACATCCAAAGGTATTAGTAGACTATTGCAATCGATATCACTAATGGTAAATGGTCTCTCGTAAACACATCCAAAGGTATTAGTTGACTATTTAATCGGTATCACTAATGGAATGTCGACTCTCGTAAACACATCCAAACGTGTTAGTTGACTATTGTAATCGGTATCACTAATTGAATGTCGTCTCTCAAAAACACATCCAAAAGTATTAGTTGACTATTGTAATTGGTATCACTAATTGTAGATGGTCTCTCGTAAACACATCCAAAGTTATTAGTCAACTATTGTAATTTGTATCACTAATGGAATGTAGTCTCTAAGAAAACACAACCAAGAGGTATTAGTTGACTAATGTACTCTGTATCACTAATGGAATGTCGTCTCTCGTAAGCACATCCAAAGGTATTAGTTGACTATTGTAATCGGTATCACTAATGGAATGTCATATCTCGTAAACACATCCAATAGTATTAGTTGAATATTGTAATTGGTATCACTAATGGAATGTCGTCTCTAAAACACATCCAAAGGTATTAGTTGACTATTGTATTCGGTATCACTAATGGAATGTAGATCTCTAAAAAAACACATCTTAAAGTATTAGTTGACTATTGTAATTGGTATCACTAATTGTAGATAATCTCTCGTACACACATCCAAAGTTATTAGTTGACTATTGTAATCGGTATCACTAATGGAATGTCGTCTCTCATAAACACAACCATAGATATTAGTTGACTATTGTAATCGGTATCACTAATGGAACGTCGTCTCTCGTAAACACATCTAAAGGTATTAGTTGACTATTGTAATCGGTATCACTAATGGAATGTCGTCTTTCATTAAAAACATCCAAAAGTATTAGTTGACTATTGTAAACGGTATCACTAATCGAATGTCATCTCTCGTAAACACATCCAAAGGTATTAGTTGACTATTGTAATCAATATCACTAATGGAATGTCGTCTCTCGTAAACACATCTAAAGGTATTAGTTGACTATTGTAATCGGTATCACTAATGGAATGTCGTCTCTCGAAAACAGAACCAAAGGTATTAGTTCACTATTGTAATTGGTATCACTAATGGAATGTCGTCTCTCGTAAATACATCCAAAGGTATTAGTTGACTATTGTAATCAGTATCACTAATGGAATGTCGTCTCTCGTAAACACATCTAAAGGTATTAGTTGACTATTGTAATCGATATCACTAATAGAATGTCGTCTCTCGTAAACACATCCAAATGTATTAGTTGACTATTGTAATCGGTATCACTAATGTAATGTCGTCTCTCGAAAACAGAACCAAAGGTATTAGTTGACTATTGTAATTGGTATCACTAATGGTAGATTTTCTCGTGTAAACACATCCAAAGGTATTAGTAGACTATTGTAATAGGTATCACTAATGGTTGATGGTCTCTCGTAAACACATCCAAAGGTATTAGTTGACAATTGTAATCGGTATCACTAATGGAATGTCGTATCTCATAAACACATCCAAATATATTAGTTGATTATTGTAATCGGTATCACTAATGGAATGTAGTCTCTCGAAAACACATCCAAAAGTATTAGTTGACTATTATAATTGGTATCACTAATTGTAGATGGTCTCCCGTAAATACATCCAAAGTTATTAGACGACTATTGTAATCGGTATCTCAAATGGAATGACATCTCTCGTAAACACAACCAGAGGTATTAGTTGACTATTGTAATTGGTATCACTTATGGAATGTCGTCTCTCGTAAACACATCCAAAGGTATTAGTTGACTATTGTAATCGGTATCACTAATGGAATATCGTCTCTCGAAAACACAACCAAAGGTATTAGTGGAATATTGTAATTGATATCATTAATGGAATGTCATCTCTCGTAAATACATTCAAAGGTATTAGATGACAATTTTAATTGGTATCACTAATGAAATGTCGTCTCACGAAAACACAACCAAAGGTATTAGTTGACTATTGTAATTGGTATCACTAATGGAATGCCTTCTCTCAAAAACACATCCAAAGGTATTAGTTGACTATTGTAATCGGTATAACTAATGGAATGTCGTCTCTCGAAAACACATCCAAAAGTATTAGATGACTATTGTTATCTGTATCACTAATTGTAGATGGTCTCTCGTAAACACATCCAAAGTTATTAGTCGACTATTGTAATCAGAATCACTATTAGATGACTATTGTTATCTGTATCACTAATTGTAGACGGTCTCTCGTAAACACATCAAAAGTTATTAGTCGACTATTGTAATCAGTATCACTAATGGAAAATCATCTCTCGTAAACACAACCAAAGGTATTAGTTGACTATTATAATCGGTATCACCAATGTAATGTCGTCTTTCGTAAACACATCCAAAGGTATTAGTTGACTATTGTAATCGGTATCACTAATGGAATGTCATCTCTCGAAAACACAACCAAAGGTATTAGTTGACTATTGTAATTTGTATCACTAATGGAATGTCGTCTCTCGTAAACATATTTAAAGGTATTAGTTGACTATTGTAATCGATATCACTAATGGAATGTCCTCTCTCGGAAACACACCCAAAGTTATTAGTTTACTATTGTAATTTGTATCACTAATGGTAGATTTTCTCTCGTAAACACATCCAAAGGTATTAGTAGACTATTATAATAGGTATCACTAATGGAATGTCGTCTCTCGAAAACACTACCAAAGGTATTAGTTGACTATTGTAATTGGTATCACTAATTGTAGATGGTCTCTCGTAAACACATCCAAAGGTATTAGTTGACTATTGTAATCGGTATCACTAATGGAATGTCATCTCTCGTATACACATCCAAACGTATTAGTTGACTATTGTCATCATTATCACTAATGGAATGTCGTCTCTCGAAAACACATCCAAAGGTATTAGTTGACTATCATAATTGTTATCACTAATGGTAGATGGTCACTCATAAACACATACAAAGGTATTAGTTGACTATTGTAATCGGTTTTACTAATGGAATGTCATCTCTCGTAATAACGTCCAAATGTATTAGTTGAATATTATAATTGGTATCACTAATAGTAGATGGTCTCTCGTAAACACATCTAAAGATATTAGTTGACTATTGTAATTGGTATTACTAATGGTAGATGGTCTCTCAAAAACACTTCCAAAGGTATTAGTTGACTATTGTAATTGGTATCACTAATGGAATGTCCTCTCTTGAAAACACATCTAAAGATATTAGTTGACTATTGTACTTGTTATCACTAATGATAGATGGTCTCTCGTAAATACATCCAAAGGTATTAGTTGACTATTGTAATCGGTATCACTAATGGAATGTGGTCTATCATAAACACATCCAAAGGTATCAGTTGACTATTGTAATCGGTATCACTAATGGAATGTCGTCTCTCGTAAACACATCAAAAGGTCTTAGTTGACTATTTTAATTGGAATCACAAATGGTAGATGGTCTCTCGTAAACACATCCAAAGGTATTAGTTGACTATTGTAATCGGTATCACTAATGGAATGTCGTCTCTCATAAACAAATCCAAAGGTATTAGTTGACTTTTGTAATCGGTATCTCTAATGGAATGTCATCTCCCGTAAACCCATCCAAAGGTATTAGTTGACTATTGTAATTGGTATTACTAATAGTAGATGGTCTCTCGTAAACACATCCAAAGGTATTAGTTGACTATTGTAATTGATATCACTAATGGAATGTCGTCTCTTGAAAACACATATAAAGATATTAGTTGACTATTGTAATTGGTATCACTAATGATAGATGGTCTCTTGTAAATACATCCAAAGGTATTAGTTGACTATTGTAATCGGTATCACTAATGGTAAATGGTCTCTCGTAGACACATCCAAAAGTATTAGTTGACTATTGTAATCGGTATCACTAATGGAATGTCGTCTCTTGTAAACACATCCAAAGGCATTAGTTGACTAATGTAATCGGTATCACTAATGGAATGTCATCTCTCGCAAACACATCAAAAGGTATTAGTTGACTATTTTAAATGGTATCACTCATGGTAGAAGGTCTCTCGTAAGCACATCCAAAGGTATTAGTTGACTATTGTAATCGGTATCACTAATGGAATGTCGTCTCTTATAAACACATCCAAAGGTATTAGTTGACTATTGTAATTGTTATCACAAATGGAATGTCGTGTCTCACAAACACATCCAAAGGTATTATTTGACTATTGTAGTTGGTATCACTAATGGTAGATGGTTTATCGTTAACAAATCTAAAGGTATTAGTTGACTATTGTAATCGGTATCACTAATAGAATGTCGTCTCTCGTAAAAATATCCAAAGGTATTAGTTGACTATTGTAACTGGTATCACTAATGGTAGATGGTCTCTCGTAAACACATCCAAAGAAATTAGTTGACTATTGTAATTGGTATCACTAATGGTAGATGGTCTCTCGTAAACACATCCAAAGGTATTAGTTGACGATTGTAATCGGTATCACTAATGGAATGTCATCTCTCGTAAACAAATACAAAGATATTAGTTGACTATTGTAATCGGTATTACTAATGGAATGTCGTCTCTCGAAAACACATCCAAAGGTATTAGTTTACTATTGCAATTGGTATCACTTTCTCTCCTAAACAAAACATAAAATATTAGTTGATTATTGTAATCGATATCCCTAATGGAATGTCGTCTCTCGTAAACACATCCAAAGGTATTAGTTGACTATTGTAATCGGTATCAGTAATGAAATGTCCTCACTCGTAAACACATCAAAAGGTATTAGTTGACTATTGTAATCGGTAGCAATAATGGAATGTCGTCTCTCGTAAACACATCCAAAGGTATTAGTTGACTAATGTAACTGGTATCACTAATAATAGATGATCTCTCGTAAACACATCCAAAGATATTAGTTGACTATTGTAATTGGTATCACTAATGGTAGATGGTCTCTCGTAAACACATCCAAAGGTATTAGTTGACTATTGTAATCGGTATCACTATTGGAATGTCCTCTCTCAGAAACACATCCAAAGGTATTAGTTGACTATTGTAATTTGTATCACTAATGGTAGATTATCTCTCGTAAACACATCCAAAGGTATTAGTAGATTATTGCAATCGATATCACTAATGGTAGATGGTCTCTCGTAAACACATCCAAAGGTATTAGTTGACTATTTAATAGGTATCACTAATGGAATGTCGACTCTCGTAAACACATCCAAACGTGTTAGTTGACTATTGTAATCGGTATCACTAATTGAATGTCGTCTCTCAAAAACACATCCAAAAGTATTAGTTGACTATTGTAATTGGTATCACTAATTGTAGATGGTCTCTCGTAAACACATCCAAAGTTATTAGTCGACTATTGTAATTTGTATCACTAATGGAATGTCGTCTCTCGTAAACACAACCAGAGGTATTAGTTGACTACTGTACTCGGTATCACTAATGGAATGTCGTCTCTCGTAAACACATCCAAAGGTATTAGTTGACTATTGTAATCAATATCACTAATGGAATGTCATATCTCGTAAACACATCCAATAGTATTAGTTGAATATTGTAATTGGTATCACTAATGGAATGTCGTCTCTCGTAAACACATCCAAAGGTATTAGTTGACTATTGTATTCGGTATCACTAATGGAATGTCGTCTCTCGAAAACACATCTTAAAGTATTAGTTGACTATTGTAATTGGTATCACTAATTGTAAATAATCTCTCGTACACACATCCAAAGTTATTAGTTGACTATTGTAATCGGTATCACTAATGGAATGTTGTCTCTCATAAACACAACCATAGATATTAGTTGACTATTGTAATCGGTATCACTAATGGAACGTCGTCTCTCGTAAACACATCTAAAGGTATTAGTTGACTATTGTAATCGATATCACTAATGGAATGTCGTCTCTCATAAAAACATCCAAAAGTATTAGTTGACTATTGTAATCGGTATCACTAATGGAATGTCATCTCTCGTAAACACATCCAAAGGTATTAGTTGACTATTGTAATCAATATCACTAACGGAATGTCGTCTCTCGTAAACACATCCAAATGTATTAGTTGACTATTGTAATCGGTAACCCTAATGGAATGTCGTCTCTCGAAAATAGAACCAAAGGTATTAGGTCACTATTATAATTGGTATCACTAATGGAATGTCGTCTCTCGTAAATACATCCAAAGGTATTAGTTGATTATTGTAATCGGTATCACTAATGGAATGTTTTATCTCGTAAACACATCCAAAGGTATTAGTTGACTATTGTAATCGGTATCACTAATGGAATGTCATCTCTCAAAAACACAACCAAAGGTATTATTTGACTATTGTAATTGATATAACTAATGGAATGTCGTCTCTCGTAAATACATCCAAAGGTATTAGTTGATTATTATAATCGGTATCACTAATGAAATGTCTTCTCTCGAAAACACAACCAAAGGTATTAGTTGACTATTGTAATTGGTATCACTAATGGAATATCATCTCTCGTAAACACATCCAAATGTATTAGTTGACTATTGTAATCGGTATCACTAGTGGAATGTCGTCTCTCGAAAAAAAATCCAAAAGTATTAGATGACTATTGTTATTGGTATCACTAATTGTAGATGATCTCTCGTAAACACATCCAAAGTTATTAGTCGACTATTGTAATCGTTATCAGTAATGGAATGTCGTCACTCGTAAACACAAATAAAGTTATTAGTTGACTATTGTAATCGGTATCACTAATGGAATATCGTCTCTCTAAACACATCCAAAGGTATTAGTTTACTATTGTAATTGGTATCACTAATGGAATGTCGTCTCTCGAAAACACATCCAAAAGTATTAGTTGACTATTGAAATTGGTATCACTAATTGTAGATGGTCTCTCGTAAACACATCCAAAGTTATTAGTCAACTATTGTAATCGGTATCACTAATGGAATGTCGTCTCTAGGAAACACATCGAAAGGTATTAGTTGACGATTGTAATTGGTATCACCAATGGTAGATTTTATCTCGTAAACACATCCAAAGGTATTAGTAGACTATTGTAATAGGTATCACTAATGGTAGATGGTCTCTCGTAAACATATCCAAAGGTATTAGTTGACCATTGTAATCGGTATCAATAATGGAATGTCGTCTCTCGTAAACACATCCAAACATATTAGTTGACTAATGTAATCAGTATCACTAATGAAATGTCGTCTCTCTTAAACACATCCAAAGGTATTAGTTGACTATTATAATTGTTATCACTAATATTAGATGGTCCCTCATAAACACATCCTAAGGTATTAGTTGACTATTGTAATCTGTTTTACTAATGGAATGTCGTCTCACGTAATCACATCCAAAGGTATTAGTTGAATATTGTAATTGGTATTACTAATAGTAGATGGTCTCTCGTAAACACATCCAAAGGTATTAGTTGACTATTGTAATTGATATCACTAATGGAATGTCATCTCTTGAAAACACATATAAAGATATTAGTTGACTATTGTAATTGGTATCACTAATGATAGATGGTCTCTTGTAAATACATCCAAAGGTATTAGTTGACTATTGTAATCGGTATCACTAATGGTAAATGGTCTCTCGTAGACACATCCAAAAGTATTAGTTGACTATTGTAATCGGTATCACTAATGGAATGTCGTCTCTAGTAAACACATCCAAAGGTATTAGTTGACTATTGTAGTTGGTATCACTAATGGTAGATGGTCTATCGTTAAAAAATCTAAAGGTATTAGTTGACTATTGTAATCGGTATCACTAATAGAATGTCGTCTCAAAAAAAAAATATCCAAAGGTATTAGTTGACTATTATAATCGGTATCACTAATGGTAGATGGTCTCTCGTAAACACATCCAAAAGAAATTAGTTGACTATTGTAATTGGTATCACTAATGGTAGATGGTCTCTCGTAAACACATCCAAAGGTATTAGTTGACTATTGTAATCGGTATCACTAATGGAATGTCATCTCTCGTAAACAAATACAAAGATATTAGTTGACTATTGTAATCGGTATCCCTAATGGAATGTCGTCTCTCGTAAACACATCCAAAGGTATTAGTTGACTATTGTAATCGGTATCAGTAATGAAATGTCCTCAGTCGTAAACACATCAAAAGGTATTAGTTGACTATTATAATCGGTAGCAATAATGGAATGTCGTCTCTCGTAAACACATCCAAAGGTATTAGTTGACTATTGTAACTGGTATCACTAATAATAGATGGTCTCTCGTAAACACATCCAAAAATATTAGTTGACTATTGTAATTGGTATCACTAATGGTAGATGGTCTCTCGTAAACACATCCAAAGGTATTAGTTGACTATTGTAATCGGTATCACTATTGGAATGTCCTCTCTCAGAAACACATCCAAAGGTATTAGTTGACTATTGTAATTTGTATCACTAATGGTAGATTATCTCTCGTAAACACATCCAAAGGTATTAGTAGACTATTGCAATCGATATCACTAATGGTAGATGGTCTCTCGTAAACACATTCAAAGGTATTAGTTGACTATTTAATCGGTATCACAAATGGAATGTCGACTCTCATAAACACATCCAAACGTGTTAGTTGACTATTGTAATCGGTATCACTAATTGAATGTCGTCTCTCATAAACACATCCAAAAGTATTAGTTGACTATTGTAATTGGTATCACTAATTGTAGATGGTCTCTCGTAAACACATCCAAAGTTATTAATGACTATTGTAATTTGTATCACTAATGGAATGTCGCTCTCTAAAAACACAACTAGAGGTATTAGTTGACTAATGTACTCGGTATCACTAATGGAATGTCGTCTCTCGTAAACACATCCAAAGGTATTAGTTGACTATTGTAATCAATATCACTAATGGAATGTCATATCTCGTAAACACATCAAATAGTATTAGTTGAATATTGTAATTGGTATCACTAATGGAATGTCGTCTCTCGTAAACACATCCAAAGGTATTAGTTGACTATTGTATTCGGTATCACTAATGGAATGTCGTCTCTCGAAAACACATCTTAAAGTATTAGTTGACTATTGTAATTGGTATCACTAATTGTAGATAATCTCTCGTACACACATCCAAAGTTATTAGTTAACTATTGTAATCGGTATCACTAATGGAATGTTGTCTCTCATAAACACAACCATAGATATTAGTTGACTATTGTAATCGGTATCACTAATGGAACATCGTCTCTCGTAAACACATCTAAAGGTATTAGTTGACTATTGTAATCGATATCACTAATGGAATGTCGTCTCTCATAAAAACATCCAAAAGTATTAGTTGACTATTGTAATCGGTATCACTAATGGAATGTCATCTCTCGTAAACACATCCAAAGGTATTAGTTGACTATTGTAATCAATATCACTAACGGAATGTCGTCTCTCGTAAACACATCCAAATGTATTAGTTGACTATTGTAATCGGTAACACTAATGGAATGTCGTCTCTCGAAAACAGAACCAAAGGTATTAGGTCACTATTATAATTGGTATCACTAATGGAATGTCGTCTCTCGTAAATACATCCAAAGGTATTAGTTGATTATTGTAATCGGTATCACTAATGGAATGTTGTATCTCGTAAACACATCCAAAGGTATTAGTTGACTATTGTAAAAGGTATCACTAATGGAATGTCATCTCTCAAAAACACAACCAAAGGTATTAGTGGACTATTGTAATTGATATAACTAATGGAATGTCGTCTCTCGTAAATACATCCAAAGGTATTAGTTGATTATTATAATCGGTATCACTAATGAAATGTCTTCTCTCGAAAACACAACCAAAGGTATTAGTTGACTATTGTAATTGGTATCACTAATGGAATATCATCTCTCGTAAACACATCCAAATGTATTAGTTGACTATTGTAATCGGTATCACTAGTGGAATGTCGCTCGAAAAAAAAAAAAAATCCAAAAGTATTAGATGACTATTGTTATTGGTATCACTAATTGTAGATGATCTCTCGTAAACACATCCAAAGTTATTAGTCGACTATTGTAATCGTTATCAATAATGGAATGTCGTCACTCGTAAACACAAATAAAGGTATTAGTTGACTATTGTAATCGGTATCACTAATGGAATATCGTCTCTCTAAACACATCCAAAGGTATTAGTTTATTATTGTAATTGGTATCACTAATGGAATGTCGTCTCTCGAAAACACATCCAAAAGTATTAGTTGACTATTGTAATTGGTATCACTAATTGTAGATGGTCTCTCGTAAACACATCCAAAGTTATTAGTAGACTATTGTAATCGGTATCACTAATGGAATGTCATCTCCCGGAAACACATCGAAAGGTATTAGTTGACGATTGTAATTGGTATCACCAATGGTAGATTTTATCTCGTAAACGCATCCAAAGGTATTAGTAGACTATTGTAATAGGTATCACTAATGGTAGATGGTCTCTCGTAAACATATCCAAAGGTATTAGTTGACCATTGTAATCGGTATCAATAATGGAATGTCGTCTCTCGTAAACACATCCAAACATATTAGTTGACTAATGTAATCAGTATCACTAATGAAATGTCGTCTCTCTTAAACACATCCAAAGGTATTAGTTGACTATTATAATTGTTATCACTAATGGTAGATGGTCCCTCATAAACACATCCTAAGGTATTAGTTGACTATTGTAATCTGTTTTACTAATGGAATGTCGTCTCTCGTAATCACATCCAAAGGTATTAGTTGAATATTGTAATTGGTATTACTAATAGTAGATGGTCTCTCGTAAACACATCCAAAGGTATTAGTTGACTATTGTAATTGATATCACTAATGGAATGTCGTCTCTTGAAAACACATATAAAGATATTAGTTGACTATTGTAATTGGTATCACTAATGATAGATGGTCTCTTGTAAATACATCCAAAGGTATTAGTTGACTATTGTAATCGGTATCACTAATGGTAAATGGTCTCTCGTAGACACATCCAAAAGTATTAGTTGACTATTGTAATCGGTATCACTAATGGAATGTCGTCTCTAGTAAACACATCCAAAGGTATTAGTTGACTATTGTAGTTGGTATCAATAATGGTAGATGGTCTATCGTTAAAAAATCTAAAGGTATTAGTTGACTATTGTAATCGGTATCACTAATAGAATGTCGTCTCCCGTAAAAATATCCAAAGGTATTAGTTGACTATTGTAACTGGTATCACTAATGGTAGATGGTCTCTCGTAAACACATCCAAAGAAATTAGTTGACTATTGTAATTGGTATCACTAATGGTAGATGGTCTCTCGTAAACACATCCAAAGGTATTAGTTGACGATTGTAATCGGTATCACTAATGGAATGTCATCTCTCGTAAACAAATACAAAGATATTAGTTGACTATTGTAATCGGTATCCCTAATGGAATGTCGTCTCTCGTAAACACATCCAAAGGTATTAGTTGACTATTGTAATCGGTATCAGTAATGAAATGTCCTCAGTCGTAAACACATCAAAAGGTATTAGTTGACTATTGTAATCGGTAGCAATAATGGAATGTCGTCTCTCGTAAACACATCCAAAGGTATTAGTTGACTATTGTAACTGGTATCACTAATAATAGATGGTCTCTCGTAAACACATCCAAAGATATTAGTTGACTATTGTAATTGGTATCACTAATGGTAGATGGTCTCTCGTAAACACATCCAAAGGTATTAGTTGACTAGTGTAATCGGTATCACTATTGGAATGTCCTCTTTCAGAAACACATCCAAAGGTATTAGTTGACTATTGTAATTTGTATCACTAATGGTAGATTATCTCTCGTAAACACATCCAAAGGTATTAGTAGACTATTGCAATCGATATCACTAATGGTAGATGGTCTCTCGTAAACACATCCAAAGGTATTAGTTGACTATTTAATCGGTATCACTAATGCAATGTCGACTCTCGTAAACACATCCAAACGTGTTAGTTGACTATTGTAATTAGTATCACTAATTGAATGTCGTCTCTCAAAAACACATCCAAAAGTATTAGTTGACTATTGTAATTGGTATCACTAATTGTAGATGGTCTCTCGTAAACACATCCAAAGTCATTAGTCGACTATTGTAATTTGTATCACTAATGGAATGTCGTCTCTCGTAAACACAACCAGAGGTATTAGTTGACTAATGTACTCGGTATCACTAATGGAATGTCGTCTCTCGTAAACACATCCAAAGGTATTAGTTGACTATTGTAATCGGTATCACTAATGGAATGTCATATCTCGTAAACACATCCAATAGTATTAGTTGAATATTGTAATTGGTATCACTAATGGAATGTCGTCTCTCGTAAACACATCCAAAGGTATTAGTTGACTATTGTATTCGGTATCACTAATGGAATGTCGTCTCTCGAAAACACATCTTAAAGTATTAGTTGACTATTGTAATTGGTATCACTAATTGTAGATAATCTCTCGTACACACAACCAAAGTTATTAGTTGACTATTGTAATCGCTATCACTAATGGAATGTTGTCTCTCATAAATACAACCATAGATATTAGTTGACTATTGTAATCGGTATCACTAATGGAACGTCGTCTCTCGTAAACACATCTAAAGGTATTAGTTGACTATTGTAATCGGTATCACTAATGGAATGTCGTCTCTCATAAAAACATCCAAAAGTATTAGTTGACTATTGTAATCGGTATCACTAATGGAATGTCATCTCTCGTAAACACATCCAAAGGTATTAGTTGACTATTGTAATCAATATCACTAATGGAATGTCGTCTCTCGTAAACACATCCAAATGTATTAGTTGACTATTGTAATCGGTATCACTAATGGAATGTCGTCTCTCGAAAACAGAACCAAAGGTATTAGTTCACTATTGTAATTGGTATCACTAATGGAATGTCGTCTCTCGTAAATACATCCAAAGGTATTAGTTGATTATTGTAATCGGTATCACTAATGGAATGTTGTATCTCGTAAACACATCCAAAGGTATTAGTTGACTATTGTAATCGGTATCACTAATGGAATGTCATCTCTCAAAAACACGACCAAAGGTATTAGTTGACTATTGTAATTGATATAACTAATGGAATGTCGTCTCTCGTAAATACATCCAAAGGTATTAGTTGATTATTATAATCGGTATCACTAATGAAATGTCATCTCTCGAAAACACAACCAAAGGTATTAGTTGACTATTGTAATTGGTATCACTAATGGAATGTCATCTCTGGTAAACACATCCAAATGTATTAGTTGACTATTGTAATCGGTATCACTAGTGGAATGTCGTCTCTCGAAAAAAAATCCAAAAGTATTAGATGACTATTGTTATTGGTATCACTAATTGTAGATGATCTCTCGTAAACACATCCAAAGTTATTAATGACTATTGTAATCAAGATTTATCGAGAATGGAATGTCGTCACCGTAAAACACAAATAAATGTATTAGTTGACTATTGTAATCGGTATCACTAATGGAATATCGTCTCTCTAAACACATCCAAAGGTATTAGTTGACTATTGTAATTGGTATCACTAATGGAATGTCGTCTCTCGAAAACACATCCAAAAGTATTAGTTGACTATTGTAATTGGTATCACTAATTGTAGATGGTCTCTCGTAAACACATCCAAAGTTATTAGTCGACTATTGTAATCTGTATCACTAATGGAATGTCGTCTCTCGGAAACACATCGAAAGGTATTAGTTGACGATTGTAATTGGTATCACCAATGGTAGATTTTATCTCGTAAACACATCCAAAGGTATTAGTAGACTATTGTAATAGGTATCACTAATGGTAGATGGTCTCTCGTAAACATATCCAAAGGTATTAGTTGACCATTGTAATCGGTATCACTAATGAAATGTCGTCTCTCTTAAACACATCCAAAGGTATTAGTTGACTATTATAATTGTTATCACTAATGGTAGATGGTCCCTCATAAACACATCCTAAGGTATTAGTTGACTATTGTAATCTGTTTTACTAATGGAATGTCGTCTCTCGTAATCACATCCAAGGGTATTAGTTGAATATTGTAATTAGTATTACTAATAGTAGATGGTCTCTCGTAAACACATCCAAAGGTATTAGTTGACTATTGTGATTGATATCACTAATGGAATGTCGTCTCTTGAAAACACATATAAAGATATTAGTTGACTATTGTAATTGGTATCACTAATGATAGATGGTCTCTTGTAAATACATCCAAAGGTATTAGTTGACTATTGTAATCGGTATCACTAATGGTAAATGGTCTCTCGTAGACACATCCAAAAGTATTAGTTGACTATTGTAATCGGTATCACTAATGGAATGTCGTCTCTAGTAAACACATCCAAAGGCATTAGTTGACTAATGTAATCAGTATCACTAATGGAATGTCATCTCTCGCAAACACATCAAAAGGTATTAGTTGACTATTTTAAATGGTATCACTCATGGTAGAAGGTCTCTCGTAAGCACATCCAAAGGTATTAGTTGACTATTGTAATCGGTATCACTAATGGAATGTCGTCTCTCATAAATACATCCAAAGGTATTAGTTAACTATTGTAATCAGTATCAATATTGGAATATAGTCTCTCGTAAACACATCCTAAGGTATTAGTTGACTATTGTAATTGTTATCGCTAATGGAATGTCGTGTCTCGTAAACACATCCAAAGGTATTAGTTGACTATTGTAGTTGGTATCACTAATGGTAGATGGTCTATCGTTAACAAATCTAAATGTATTAGTTGACTATTTTAATCGGTATCACTAATAGAATGTCGTCTCTCGTAAAAATATCCAAAGGTATTAGTTGACTATTGTAACTGGTATCACTAATGGTAGATGGTCTCTCGTAAACACATCCAAAGAAATTAGTTGACTATTGTAATTGGTATCACTAATGGTAGATGGTCTCTCGTAAACACATCCAAAGGTATTAGTTGATGATTGTAATCGGTATCACTAATGGAATGTCATCTCTCGTAAACAAATACAAAGATATTAGTGGACTATTGTAATCGGTATCACTAATGGAATGTCTTCTCTCGAAAACACATCCAAATGTATTAGTTTACTATTGCAATTGGTATCACTAATGATAGAATGTCTCTCCTAAACAAAACCAAAAATATTAGTTGATTATTGTAATCGATATCACTAATGGAATGTCGTCTCTCGTAAACACATCCAAAGGTATTAGTTGACTATTGTAATCGGTATCACTAATGAAATGTCCTCACTCGTAAACACATCAAAAGGTATTAGTTGACTATTGTAATCGGTAGCAATAATGGAATGTCGTCTCTCGTAAACACATCCAAAGGTATTAGTTGACTATTGTAACTGGTATCACTAATAATAGATGGTCTCTCGTAAACACATCCAAAGATATTAGTTGACTATTGTAATTGGTATCACTAATGGTAGATGGTCTCTCGTAAACACATCCAAAGGTATTAGTTGACTATTGTAATCGGTATCACTATTGGAATGTCCTCTCTCGGTAACACATCCAAAGGTATTAGTTGACTATTGTAATTTGTATCACTAATAGTAGATTATCTCTCGTAAACACATCCAAAGGTATTAGTAGATGTTGGGAAATTTATAGTTTTGATGAAAGTTCCAAAAACACATATAATAGGACCAGTCAGACCTGTTAGCTGACTGATGTTTATATTACCTGCTATAGGAGACCAGTTGATAATGATTGTATAGAACAACTGATGAAATAGATAGGTCACATATTGAGGGGGAAACTTAATATGTATAGGTCGATCCAAGACTCAAAGGGATCGGTGATATCCGGGCGCCGTAATGCAAGACAAGAATAGAAGATCAGATCGTTCTGATCTGGTCAGATATCTCTGCTAAAGTCATAAAGATCAAACTCTGAATACTCGAAGATCAGACCAGAAGACCTACATCAGTCGAGTCTGCTAGTTGAAGCTAAGTCAACCGGCACCTGAAGACTCTATCGTAGATCGATCGATTCAGATCGATCAAAGTCACCACACGTGTGAAATCGATGTTTCACCTAATCATACGTCGATGATCTCGAACAAGAAGAATGTCAAGCTTAGTTGGAAGAACACCACCGAAAAAGTGAGTCCGCTATCCAATAAGAACAAGACACGATGATTGGAGCGGCAATTTATGGATTTGATGCTACCTCTCGTGAACGGCTACAAAGTACAAATTCACGCTTTTGGCCATGCCGTTCTCGAAGCTCGTCACATCAAGCCTCAAGAAGTCTACCAAATATAGCCTGAAATTCAAATTACTCTCCAACGGCTCTTTGATTTCAAGGTCTATATATATGAGATTACACTTTAGAGTGAAACAACGGAAATATAACGAAAACGCTGAACAATCAAGAAGCTCAAGCTAATATCGATTTCCGCACAAGAACACGAACAAGAAGATTAATTTTTATTAAGTGTTCATCCCATAAGTTCTTAGCATAGAAATCTTTTCATCTAGTCATTAGGTTGCTTATACGCTAAGAAAAGATTTCATAGTTGGAACCAAAAACAATCTTACCCAAACCCCCAAGTTAGGTTAAGTTGTTTAGCAAGATTTCGCATAGGGTTTCTAGTTCGATCTCTCGGGATCGGTTGAGTGTGAACTCCTTAAACATCTAGTTGGTGTCTTGTGTTGGACTTACACATAAAAACAAAGTCCGGTTGGTTAAGTAGGTGCCCCTTTGTGATAGGGAAGAGTGGACGTAGGATCGGGTTTGTCCGAACCACTATAAATCTTGTGTGCTTTTTTACCGCTTTGATTAATCGATTACACAAACGCACACAACTTTTAAAGTTCATACATATATTCGTGTTGAGATCGATTAGCACCAAGCTTTCGATCGATCAAACGTGACACTTCGTAAAATCAAACCGATTAAAAGATTAACTTTGGAATCGATTTATCAAAACCGGTTTTTCACACGGGTAAAACTTAAGCTTCCAAGACACATCGCTTAAACCGATAGTTAACGAACCGATCGCCTTCAAAGCGACAAGAAGTTGGTTATCGTGCCCAAACCGATTCACTCACACTCGATCAAAGTTAATCGCCCTCACACCGATTTGCACAAAAGTTTTCAGAAGTCTATTCACACCTCCCCTCTAGACTTCTGCCCTCACAAAACCCGTTCGGGACCTACAGTAGACTATTGCAATCGGTATCACTAATGGTAGATGGTCTCTCGTAAACACATCCAAAGGTATTATTTGACTATTTAATCGGTATCACTAATGGAATGTCGACTCTCGTAAACACATCCAAACGTGTTAGTTGACTATTGTAATCGGTATGACTAATTGAATGTCGTCTCTCAAAAATACATCCAAAAGTATTAGTTGACTATTGTAATTGGTATCACTAATTGTAGATGGTCTCTCGTAAACACATCCAAAGTTATTAGTCGACTATTGTAATTGGTATCACTAATGCAATGTCGTCTCTCGTAAACACAACCAGAGGTATTAGTTGACTAATGTACTCGGTATCACTAATGGAATGTCGTCTCTCGTAAACACATCCAAAGGTATTAGTTGACTATTGTAATCGGTATCACTAATGGAATGTCATATCTCGTAAACACATCCAATAGTATTAGTTGAATATTGTAATTGGTATCACTAATGGAATGTCGTCTCTCGTAAACACATCCAAAGGTATTAGTTGACTATTGTAATAGGTATCACTAATGGAATGTCGTCTCTCGAAAACACATCTTAAAGTATTAGTTGACTATTGTAATTGGTATCACTAATTGTAGATAATCTCTCGTACACACATCCAAAGTTATTAGTTGACTATTGTAATCGGTATCACTAATGGAATGTCGTCTCTCATAAACACAACCATATATATTAGTTGACTATTGTAATCGGTATCACTAATGGAACGTCGTATCTGGTAAACACATCTAAAGGTATTAGTTGACTATTGTAATCAGTATCACTAATGGAATGTCGTCTCTCATAAAAACATGCAAAAGTATTAGTTGACTATTGTAATCGGTATCACTAATGGAATGTCATCTCTCGTAAACACATCCAAAGGTATTAGTTGACTATTGTAATCAATATCACTAATGGAATGTCGTCTCTCGTAAACACATCCAAATGTATTAGTTGACTATTGTAATCGGTATCACTATTCGAATGTCGTCTCTCGAAAATAGAACCAAAGGTATTAGTTGACTATTGTAATTGGTATCACTAATGGAATGTCGTCTCTCGTAAATACATCCAAAGGTATTAGTTGATTATTGTAATCGGTATCACTAATGGAATGTTGTATCTCGTAAACACATCCAAAGGTATTAGTTGACTATTGTAATCGGTATCACTAATGGAATGTCATCTCTCAAAAACACAACCAAATGTATTAGTTGACTATTGTAATTGATATCACTAATGGAATGTCGTCTCTCGTAAACACATCCAAAGGTATTAGTTGATTATTATAATCGGTATCACTAATGAAATGTCATCTCTCGAAAACACAACCAAAGGTATTAGTTGACTATTGTAATTGGTATCACTAATGGAATGTCATCTCTCGTAAACACATCCAAATGTATTAGTTGACTATTGTAATCGGTATCACTAGTGGAATGTCGTCTCTCGAAAAAACATCCAAAAGTATTAGATGACTATTGTTATTGGTATTACTAATTGTAGATGGTCTCTCGTAAACACATCCAAAGTTATTAGTCGACTATTGTATTCGTTATCAGTAATGGAATGTCGTCTCTCGTAAACACAAATAAAGGTATTAGTTGACTATTGTAATCGGTATCACTAATGGAATATCGTCTCTCTAAACACATCCAAAGGTATTAGTTGACTATTGTAATTGGTATCACTAATTGAATGTCGTCTCTCGAAAACACATCCAAAAGTATTAGTTGACTATTGTAATTGGTATCACTAATTGTAGATGGTCTCTCGTAAACACATCCAAAGTTATTAGTCGACTATTGTAATCGGTATCACTAATGGAATGTCGTCTCTCGGAAACACATCCAAAGGTATTAGTTGACGATTGTAATTGGTATCACCAGTGGTAGATTTTATCTCTCAAACACATCCAAAGGTATTAGTAGACTATTGTAATAGGTATCACTAATGGTAGATGGTCTCTCGTAAACATATCCAAAGGTATTAGTTGACCATTGTAATCGGTATCACTAATGGAATGTCGTCTCTCGTAAACACATCCAAACATATTAGTTGACTATTGTAATCAGTATCACTAATGAAATGTCGTCTCTCTTAAACACATCCAAAGGTATTAGTTGACTATTATAATTGTTATCACTAATGGTAGATGGTCCCTCATAAACACATCCTAAGGTATTAGTTGACTATTGTAATCTGTTTTACTAATGGAATGTCGTCTCTCGTAATCACATCCAAAGGTATTAGTTGAATATTATAATTGGTATCACTAATAGTAGATGGTCTCTCGTAAACATATCCAAAGATATTAGTTGAGTATTGTAATTGGTATTACTAATGGTAGATTGTCTCTCGTAAACACATCCAAAGGTATTAGTTGACTATTGTAATTGGTATCACTAATGGAATGTCGTCTCTTGAAAACACATCTAAAGTTATTAGTTGACTATTGTAATTGATATCACTAATGATAGATGGTCTCTCGTAAATACATCCAAAGGTATTAGTTTACTATTGTAATCGGTATCACTAATGGTAGATGGTCTCGTAAACAAATCCAAAAGTATTAGTTGACTATTGTAATCGGTATCACTAATGGAATGTCGTCTCTCGTAAACACAACAAATGGTATTAGTTTACTATTGTAATCGGTATCTGTTGGGAAATTTTAGTTTTGATGAATTATGCCAAAACATTATCAACTTGTGTTATTGACGCTAATTTACAGATAACAAGTTGAGGGGGAACGAAAGAACAAATTGAGGGGGAACTCACTTTAATCAAGTAGATGATCGAGATCGACGAGGTTTAGATGAGACCGATCGAGATCGATGAGTAAGATGAGTTCCGGTTAAACCGTGAGCCAGGCAAAATCGTAAGAGAAGATAAGCTAAGCCAGCTGATCAGGAGACCAGATCAGATGACCGGATCAGAAGAGAAGGTTTTAGATCAGAAGAGGAGCAGATGAGACTGATCGAGATCAGACGTGATCGAGATCGGATATGAAAATGAGCAGATGGTCAAGATCGGACGCGGATTGAGACCCGGATGTGTTAACCCGATATGCTAACCTAATATGCTAACTCGATGAACTAATGGCGCATAAACCGATATGTGACCTAATCGCTATATCGACCGATCATGTGAGCCGATCGATCAAAGTAGAAGAAATCGATATCGTAAAAACCGTAAATCTACATACCAGATCGTAAGAGAAGTCATCAAGAGAAGTCATCCGAAGTCATGTTCATCGAGAATCTAACGCCATCGATGATCGGGCTAGCTCGAATCTTTAGTGACTGAGGGTCGATTGTTCGAAGACAAGAAGATCGAACTCGGTCGACTGAGTGTCAAGATACCGATCAGACAAGGTCCGACTGAAGGGAAGTCAGCTGAAGGCTCAGATAGACCTGAAGGCTCGGTCCAGATCCAAGACTCGAGAAAACCCCTGAATGATTCGAATAGGAATCGAGGAATATAGCCGTTAAGATCAGCTGACTTGGACCAATGAGAGGAAGACAACCAGCCTGGAAAAGTTGCAGAACTTATAGAGAATAGTATGGATTTGAATGTAACTCTCTCCAACGGTAACATTCAAATCCACACTATAAATACAAGTTCTTCCTTCATTATCAGAGGTGGAAAGCGGAAATGAGAAGATAGCAAAGATGCTACAGAGCCAAAGAGAGTTAAGCTTTCCCACCCTAGAGCACAAATCTATAGATATACAAATATATTCAAAGAGTGTTCTAGAACCCAACCTAAGCAACCCACGATGTATCTTAAGCTTAGAGAGATTTTCCCAACCTTAGCATTGAGGCTAAATCATTGTAAGGGAAAATCTCACCATAGTTGGAGACAACACCAAATCCAAACCCCATGGTGAAGTGAGGTAGTTGTTAGGCAATCCCGAGTGAGGGTGATAAGTCCCGTTGGAGTGTGAACTCGTTAAACATCTGTAGGCAATCCCGTGAAGGGTGATAAGTCCCGAGGCGAACCCGAGAGGGTGATAAGTCCAGTTTGAGTGAGAGCTCGGTAAATATCTATAGGCAATCCCGTGGAGGGTGATAAGTCCCGTTTGAAGGAATTTCCCTAGAGAGGGAGAGTGGATGTAGGACTGGTTGTCCGAACCACTATACTTTGTTGTGTTGTTTACTGCTTTATGTTCTTATATTGTCATATGCATTCGATTATAAGCAAAACACAACACATGATCTTAAAAATGAAAAATCTGTAATCACTCTGCCCTCACCACTGTTTTTATATGCATCGAACTTAATGTTTTCGCTTCCGCACGCGCAAAATGGGTTTTCAACCGGGACAATCAGTATCACTAATGGAATTTCATCTCTCGTAAACACATCGAAAGGTATTAGTTGACTATTGTAATTGGCATCACTATTGGAATGTCGTCTCTCGTAAACACATCAAAAGGTATTAGTTGACAATTTTTATTGGTATCACTAATGGTAGAAGGTCTCTCGTAAACACATTCAAAGGTATTAGTTGACTTTTTTAATCGGTATCACTAATGGAATTTCGTTTCTCATAAACACATCCAAAGGTATTAGTTGACTATTGTAATCGGTATCACTAATGGAATGTCGTCTCCAGTAAACACATCCAAAGGTATTAGTTGACTATTGTAATCGGTATCACAAAGGTATTAGTTGACTATTGTAATCGGTATCACTAATGGAATGTCGTCTTTCGTAAACACATCCAAAGGTATTAGTTGACTATTGTAGTTGGTATCACTAATGGAAGATGGTCTCTCGTTAACACATCCAAAGGTATTAGTTGACTATTGTAATCGATATCACTAATGGAATGTCTTCTCTCGTAAACACATACAAAGGTATTAGTTGACTATTGTAATCGTTATCACTAATGGAATGTTGTCTCTCGTAAACACATCCAAAGGTATTAGTTGACTATTGTAATCGGTATCACTAATGGAATGTCGTCTCCGGTAAACACATCCAAAGGTATAGTTGACTATTATAATCGGTATCACTAATGGAATGTCATCTCTCGTAAACACATCCAAAGGTATTATTTAACTATTGTAATCGGTTTCACTAATGGAATGTCGTCTCTCGAAAACACATCCAAAGGTATTAGTTGTCTATTGTAATTGTTATCACTAATGATAGATTGTCTCCCGTAAACATAACCAAAAATATTAGTTGACTATTGTAATAGATATCACTAATGGAATGTCGTCTCTCGTAAACACATCCAAAGGTATTTGTTGACTATTGTAATCGGTATCACTAATGAAATGTCGTCTCTCGTAAACACATCAAATGGTATTAGTTGACTATTGTAATCGGTACAAGTAATGGAATGTCGTCTCTCATAAACACATCCAAAGGTATTAGTTGACTATTGTAACTGGTATCTGTTGGGATTATACTGGAAAGTATGCTTTTACTTTGTATAATCAGACTGAATTTCGGACTTATTTACTGAAATAAATTGTTTATCACCGATTCTTTAAATATCATCGAATGTTACATATATTTATTGCATAACTGTTCAATAAATAGTACGTGTTACATTGTAGCTAATTTAGTGATACCAGATCACAGAATATAAAATTAACAGTTCCTTGTACCTAAAAGTACACCACTCACGACCTAGTTGGAAATGAACAATCCATCGTGAAAGGTTGTAGTGTAAGGCTCAGATTGATTTGTCTTGACCAAGAGATTACACTAGTGCATGACTAATGCATTGAAGAGGACCTACAGGAGGACAAATTCTTCAGAACTGAACTAGGAAGAATTAGACCTCAGTGGTTAGTTATTTCTTAATCTTCGTCCCTTAAATAGGATTGCTTGTGGTTGGTAACTATTGCTTTGACTTATTACGGAAAGAGAATCAATGAGATTCAATACTCTATATCTTGGGCAATATTATTGGTCACATGCGATTGCTAAGATTTAATACGGAGAATCGTGCAAAAGCACGCTTGTTCGACGCCCCCGGGAGGAGGTTCATAAGTTTTATCATACCAAATCTTGCAAGTGGAACTAGTTTCCGGTATGGATAATAATGTTGAACCGTTCCTTTACCAAGGATTAAAGATATTAATTAATGGAAAGCTATTTCAGTGGCTTGAATTAATTAATGGGCTAGATAATCTTAAACACGGGAAATAATAACCGGGAGCCATATTAACTGTAATATGGGTTAAGATGGATAGTGCAATATTAATTATGTAGTGGGATTAATTAATATTTATGGTCTTGAATAATATTGTGGCTCAATATTGATAATTCAATGTCCATTGGAAGGTCCAATCTTAATTCTCCTAAAGGCCCCCCAAGTAGCCCAACATAAAGTCCAATAATTGAAAATGTGTTTAAAAATAAAATAAATTTGTTGCTTATTTTTCCTCATAATTTTCGAAAATTATGAATAAAAGGGGAGAAAGATTTTCTTTGAATTTTTGTTATGGAATGAAGATATGTATTCTTAGAATACAAGATTATCTCATTAAATTCAAGAAATCTCCAACTTGGTTATTCATATGAAAATTTCAAAATTTTTGGATAATTAAGGGAAAGAAAGATTTTCTTGATTTTCTTGAAAAGATATTATGGAAGATATGTATTTCTTGAAATACAAGTATATCTCATAAATTCAAGAAGATCCAAATCTTGGATTCTTTTCTCTTAATTTTCGAAAATGCTCCATAACAAGATGAGGTGGGATTTTTGTGGAATATTTTAATTATGGAGAAAAGAATATAGGAGATATATTCAAGATTTCTTGGAGATCAAGAAAAAGATTTTTCCATATTATTTTATCACTAAAAATCGTCCAACCCCCTCTATAAATAGGGGATGAATGTTTCATTCCCAAGTACAATTCCATGTGCTGGAAAAATTAGTAAATCCACAAAGGTGGTGCAACAATTTTATTTTTCCTTTTGTTAATTTTTCGCGAGCATCCTTCCACCGGATTGTCGAGCAAGGACTAGGGAATACTTGGAAGGTCTTTTGGTGTGTTTTCATTGACAAGACCATTGCCATTCCAAGAGGTAAGTTCACGTAAACTCGTAGTAATTCCGCATGCGTAGTATTTACGTGAACTATTTATATGCATAATTTGTTGTTGAATTATTATTTGAATTAATATAGGATTAATTCATGCTAGTAATAATTGTTAGAATTAAATTTGTATTTAAATATTCATCCCGAATAGATCCGGGCAATTAATTCCCCAACAACTGGTATCAGAGCCTCGGTTTCGGGCTCTGAATTTTAAATTGTATTTTAATTAGGTGTCACTAAATTTTGAAATTGGATAATAGAATTGCTAGATCTTTTTTACAGGTATCCAATTGTCATGGAATTTAATGTGTTTATTTATGCATGCATATAAATTGTGGTTTTTTAATTCGATTAGTTCGGATTCATTTTGCCTCATGAGAAAATCCACGAGTAGATTAGAATTTGTTTGATTTGATCAATGTAATAGACTAGTCTAGATCTAGGTTTATTTATTTTTTAAATAAATTGTGCTTAGGATCGGAAAAACGGAGGAGAAAAAAATGAAGAATTAAAAGACGGGGATCGAATCGGGCGAGGCAGAGTGTGTCGTGTAAACGCGTTAAAAAAGCACACGACGACGACGCCAAGACAAGGGTGCGCAGGCTTGGGGGCGTAGGCTGGAGGGGCCGAGCGGATCGGCTCGGCGACGCGGCGGCGGGCAATCGCAGAGAGGCACGCTGGCAAAGGGATGCCGCCGAGGCGCTCAGCAAGGACCGGGCGACGCGGGCGCAAGGGCGGGCGACGCTTATCGAGGCGCTGGCGAGATGCTGTCTGGGCGGCGCTACCGAGATGAGCGCGGGCGAAGCGGGCGACGTGCGCCGGGCGCTTTGGTGCGCGCGCACGGACTCCATTCGACACGGTCGGGGGAGTGCTAGGCGGGCACTCCGACCCGTGAGCTGGTCGATGACGTGGCTTGACAAGGCGTTTTTTTTAAACGGTCAAGTGGGAGCTTTTCGAGACGAACGATGAAGGCTATGAAGACGATTTCTCAAGATCAAGACATGACAAAAATTAACCATGACAATTGGACAAATGTGCCCAATATGTTTAATTTTTTGTCTTGATGTTTATGCATTATTTTATGCTTATTTAAATTGTGTTTAAATTTGCGATGCATGAGAAAATATTTTGAAAAATCTCACTTTCAAAAATTACTAAGTATGCTTAAACAATTAATTGACAATTTTATTCCGGATAATAAAATTGAATTAATTATTGACCTCCATGATTTATTTATTTGTGAATTATTTTGGAGAAATTCCCCCCACGGGACGGTCAAAAGATAGCTTTCACATGAATATATTCCAAACGGATGATTGTGGATTATTACTAGTGGCGACGATGACCCTCCCCACGAGGCTCGATCAAAGCAAAATAATAATTCTGTATTTAATCATGGTTATTACTTAGGTATAAAATTGATATGCATATACTTCCCTGAAGTCTCTGTCAATTTTATATTGGTCAAGTGGGAGCCAACTATTAATCTGGATATTAAAGGTTTGTAACTGTTCTTGTTTGTAACCTGCTTGAATGTGTTTAAATAATGACCCACCCCACGTGGCTTATTTAAATTGTTTTGAGATGTTGGCTGATGCATGTTCATATTTTTTTGGAGATTTTAATATGAAACATGTGATTGAATTTTGTGATATATTTGTGCTTATGCATATTATTATTTATTTCAGTTCAACATGTCACAACCTTTTAATCCACTGTTATATACACTCAAAGAACACCAATTAACTGGAGATAACTATGTTGTTTTGAAATGGAATATGAGTTTTGTCCTACCTGCACAAGAACATTATTGGGTTCTTGATGTACCCAAGCCCCGTATGCCTACTAATGGATCTGATGCGGAAAGGCACTTGTATGATATTTGGGAGCAAACCAATGAACCCATGAAACGTGTAATCTTGACTTCACTGTCTGATGATTTGAGACACATTCATGAAGGTGTTGAGTCTGCTGCAGAAATTATACAAAGTCTTGAAGAAATATTTTTAACAAAAGACCGCATGATCAATCAGTTTAAAACCGGCGACGTGGCTAGGCTAAAAATGGCTGAGGGAACACCCGTAAGGGAGCATGTTCTCATAATAAAATGACATTTTGATAAACTTGCTTATCTCGGTACTAAGTATTGTGATGAGGTTCAAATCGAATTTCTTTTCCTATTTCTACCAAGGTGTTTTGATGAGTTTTACTGTAGTTTTGTGATGAGCGATCACATGTTTACTATGGACACTCTACAAGAAGCCTTGGAGATAATGGAGAAGCATTTAGGAAAGAAAGACGAAGCATTGGTGACCAAAAGTCTTTTCTCAAGATCTAGGCTAATGGAAGGCAAGACTCAAGAAAAGGAAAGTGGTCAGAACCAAAGCATATTCATCACTAAGAAAAGTAAGAGAAAGACAGCTAGTTGGATGGGTGTCAAGAAAGTACCAAAAGGAAAATGCTTCAACTGCGGTGAAAATGGACATTGGAGGTCAGCCTGTTCCAATCCCAAAAGGAATGGAAAGAAAGGTAATTCTCACACACTAGTTGTTGAAACTTGCTTAGCGGCGTATGCCTCCCATTTATGGGTGGTGGATACGGGATCCACTGATCATGTTTGTTTCACTTTAAAGGGGTTCAATCGGATCCGGCAACTTAGTGGGAGTGAGATCCTCATCACACTGGGCGATGCTACGAGAGTGGCAGCTAAAGCAGTGGGAGAAGTGCACCTGTCTTTTGAAGACAGAGTTTTAATTTTAAGAGATGTTCTTTACGTTCCGAGTTTTAGAAAGAATTTGATTTCGGTTTCTAAACTTTACCTTGATGGATATTCGATTACTTTTGATAAAGTTGTTACCGTTTCTCTTTATGATAAATTTATCT
Organism: Stenogyne calaminthoides; assembly: GCA_037126765.1. Lineage (NCBI taxonomy): Eukaryota > Viridiplantae > Streptophyta > Magnoliopsida > Lamiales > Lamiaceae > Stenogyne > Stenogyne calaminthoides. Next base: position 7,915,278 of record JBBCBC010000029.1, on the reverse strand, counting down.
GTCATGGAACGTTGTCAAGTAATCTCTATACAATTAATTGTGCACACCACTCACGAAATGCATCCTATAACACATCAACTATTTCCGATAAAAGAAAACGTTCATCAGACGTGAACAAAACACTTCTATGGCATCTAAGATTGGGACATATTAATCCAAAGAGGATCCAAAAGTTGGTGAAAGATGGTTCACTAGAGTTTCTCCAAGTTGAACCAATTCCAACCTGCGAATCATGTTTGGAGGGTAAAATGACCAAGAGGGCATTTGGAGCCAAGGGGAATAGAGCCAAAGAAGTGTTAGAAATCGTTCACACAGACGTATGTGGTCCAATGTCAATCAAAGCAAGATGAGGTTACGAGTATTTCATCACTTTTATTGATGACTACTCGAGGTACGGTTATATTTTCCTTATGAAGCATAAATCTGAGACCTTTGAGAAATTCAAAGAATTTAAGGCTCAAGCAGAAAATCATAAGGAAAAACGTATCAAGTCTCTACGATCCGATCGTGAGGCGAGTACCTCAGCGATGAGTTTTTGAACTACTTGTCAGATGAAGGGATTGCATCCCAGCTTACTGCACCCGGAACCCCTCAACAAAACGGGGTTGCAGAGCGAAGAAACAAAACTCTTTTAGAAATGGTTAGATCAATGATGTGTTATGCGGATCTTCCCAAGTCGTTCTGGGGTCATGCCTTGGAAACAGCTGCTTACATTCTGAACTTGGTGCCATCCAAATCGGTTCCCAAAACTCCCAAAGAATTGTGGACCGGGCGCAAGCCTAGTTTGAGACACATGAGAATTTGGGGGTGTCCGGCCTACGTGTTGGACAGGGAAGCCGGGAAATTGGATCCACGATCAGAATTAAGGCTGTTTATAGGATACCCCGAGGGAACAAAAGGGTGTATGTTCTATGGTCCCGAAGATCAAAAGGTGGTAATAAGCACCCACTTTAGATTTTTGGTGGAAGACTATATGAACGAAAGAAGACCCAGAAGTGAGATTACCTTAAGTGAGCTAAGGGGGCTAACCTCATTGCCAACTGTACAAGATGATATACCAAATGACACACTTTCACAACCGGAACCTCGTCGTAGTGGGAGGGTTGTAAGACAGCCCGAGAGATTCATGGGGATAGGAGAGTCCTCGGACTTGATTCCCGGACAAGATGAATCAGACCCATGGACATATGATGAGGCAATCCAAGACAAGGATGCAGTTTCTTGGCAAAAGGCAATGAAAGCAGAAATGGGGTCTATGGATCATAACAGAGTGTGGGAGCTAGTCGAACCACTTAATGGGGTCAAACCTATTGGTTGCAAGTGGGTATACAAGAGAAAGAGAAGGCGGAAACCTTCAAGGCAAGGCTTGTGGCGAAAGGTTATACTCAGAAAGAAGGGATCGACTATGAGAAAACTTTTTCGCCTGTAGCAATGCTCAAGTCCATCCGGATTCTCTTGTCGATAGCTGCACATCTCGATTTTGAAATCTAGCAAATGGATGTCAAGACAGCTTTCCTTAACGTAAGTCTTGATGAAGAAATCTATATGAAACAACCCCAAGGCTTCATTGAAAAGGGCCAAGAACACCTAGTTTGAAAGCTCATGAAGTCCATTTACGGACTCAAACAAGCATCCCGAGCTTGGAACCAATGTTTTGATCATGTTATAAAGTCTTATGGGTTTGATAAAAACGAGTTCGAAAGTTGTGTGTACAAAAAACGTGCCGGAACTGCATTGGTATTCTTAGTACTATACGTAGACGACATTTTGCTCATCGGGAATGATGTAAAGGTGTTATCAGAAGTAAGGGCATGACTTTCAAAACAGTTTGATGTGAAGGACTTAGGGGAATCAAGGCACATCCTTGGGATCAAGATCACTCGAGATCGCAAGAAAATGATGATAGGCTTATTGCAAGCTTCATACATAGACACTATCTTGAAACGATTCAGCATGCAGGATTCCAAGAAAGGCTTCGTACCTTTCAGGCATGGAATCCATCTATCCAAGGAAATGTGCTCTAAGACACAAAAGGAGATAGATGACATGAAAGGCATTCCTTATGCTTCGGCTGTCGGAAGCCTTATGTATGCAATGCTGTGCACGAGATCGGATATCTGCTTTGCCGTTGGCATGGTGGCAAGATATCAAAGTAACCCGGGGAAGGAACATTGGACGGCAGTTAAAAACATTCTGAAGTATCTGAAAAGAACTCGAGATAGAATATTGGTTTATCAGTCAGATAGTCTAATCCCCATCGGCTACACGGACTCAGATTTCCAATCAGACTTAGATTCCAGAAAATCTATCTCCGGTAGTGTATTTTGCATGGGGGAGGAGCCATAACGTGGAGAAGCGTTAAGAAGAAATGCATTTCAAATTCTACCATGGAAGCCGAATATGTAACTGTTTGCGAGGCAGCGAAAGAAGCGGTTTGGCTCAAGAACTTCCTAGTGGACTTGGATGTAGTTCCTAATTTGCCCAGCACAATCACTGTTTATTGTGACAATGCCGGAGCAGTTGCAAATTCAAGGGAACCAAGAGCCCACAAGGCCAGCAAACACATTGAAAGGAATACCATCTTATACGAGAAATCGTTAAGAGAGGAGATATAGATGTGGCAAAGATCGCGTCGGAAGACAACCTAGCTGATCCATTCACAAAGGGTCTGCCTCAGAATACATTCGAGAGACATGTGAAAGGAATGGGTGTCAAGACCGTTGCCAATCTGCTTTGAGTATAAGCTGGAGACATTATTAGGTTCGTGTAGGTGACATTTGATGTCACGTATTAGGAACTACACGAGACATGCTGATGTATACTTAAAAGCAGACTTTGAGTATAAGTGGGAGATTGTTGGGATTATACTGGAAAGTATGCTTTTACTTTGTATAATCAGACTGAATTTCGGACTTATTTACTGAAATAAATTGTTTATCACTGATGCTTTAAATATCATCGAATGTTACATATATTTACTGCATAACTGTTCAATAAATAGTGCGTGTTACATTGTAGTTAATTTAGTGATACCAGATCACAGAAGATTAAATTAACAGTTCCTTGTAACTAAAAGTACACCACTCACGACCTAGATGGAAATGAACAATCCATCGTGAAAGGTTGTAGTGTAAGGCTCAGATTGGTTTGTCTTGACCAAGAGATTACACTAGTGCATGACTGATGCATTGAAGAGGACCTACAGGAGGACAAATTCTTCAGAACTGAACTAGGAAGAATTAGACCTCAGTGGTTAGTTATTTCTTAATCTTCGTCCCTTAAATAGGATTGCGTGTGGTTGGTAACTATTGCTTTGACTTATTACGGGACGAGAATCAATGAGATTCAATACTCTATATCTTGGGTAATATTATTGGTCACATGCGATTGCTAAGATTTAATATGGAGAATCGTGTGCAAGTACGCTTGTTCGATTTGCCCCCTTGGGAGGTTCATAAGTTTTATCATACCAAATCTTGCAAGTGGAACTAGTTTCCGGTATGAATAATAATGTTGAACCGTTCTTTTAACAGGGATAAAAGACATTAATTAATGGAAAGCTATTTCAGTTGCTTGAATTAATTAATGGGCTAGATAATCTTAAACACGGGAAATAATAACCGAGAGCCATATTAACTGTAATATGGGTTAAGATGGATAGTGCAATATTAATTATGTAGTGGGATTAATTAATATTTATGGGCTTGAATAATATTGTGGCTCAATATTGATAATTCAAGGTCCATTGGAAGGTCTAATCTTAATTCTCCTAAAGGCCCCCCAAGTAGCCCAACATAAAATCCAATAACTGAAAAGGTGTTTAAAAATAAAATAAATTTGTTGCTTATTTTTCCTCATAATTTTCGAAAATTATGAATAAAAGGGGAGAAAGATTTTCTTTGAATTTTTGTTATGGAATGAAGATATGTATTCTTGGAATACAAGATTATCTCGTTAAATTAAAGAAATCTCCCACTTGGTTATTCATATGAAAATTTCAAAATTTTTGGATAATTAAGGGAAAGAAAGATTTTCTTGATTTTCTTGATTTTCTTGAAAAGATATTATGGAAGATATGTATTTCTTGAAATACAAGTATATCTCATAAATTCAAGAAGATCCAAATCTTGGATACTTTTCTCTTAATTTTCGAAAATGCTCCATAACAAGATGAGGTTGAATTTTTGTGGAATATTTTAATTATGGAGAAAAGAATATAGGAGATATATTCAAGATTTCTTGGAGATCAAGAAAAAGATTTTCCCATATTATTTTATCACTAAAAATCGTCCAACCCCCTCTATAAATAGGGGATGAATGTTTCATTCTCAAGTACAATTCCATGTGCTGGAAAAGTTAGTAAATCCACAAAGGTGGTGCAACAATTTTATTTTTCCTTTTGTTAATTGTTCGCGAGCATCCTTCCGCCGGATTGTCGAGCAAGGACTAGGGAATACTTGGGAAGGTCTTTTAGTGTGTTTTCATTGACGAGACCATTGTCATTCCAAGAGGTAAGTTCACGTAAACTCGTAGTAATTCCGCATGCGTAAGATTTACCTGAACTATTTATATGCATGATTTGTTGTTGAATTATTATTTGAATTAATATAGGATTAATTCATGTAGTAATAATTGTTAGAATTAAATTTTATTTAAATATTCATCCCGAATAGATCTGGACAATTAATTCCCCAACAGTATCACTATGGTAGATGATCTCTCGTAAACACATCCAAAGATATTAGTTGACTATTGTAATTGGTATCACTAATGGTAGATGGTCTCTCGTAAACACATCCAAAGGTATTAGTTGACTATTGTAATTGGTATCACTAATGGAATGTCCTATCTGGGAAACACATCCAAAGTTATTAGTTGACTATTGTAATTGGTATCACTAATGGTAGATTCTCTCTCGTAAACACATCCAAAGGTATTAGTAGACTATTGTAATCGGTATCACTAACGGTAGATGGTCTCTCGTAAACACATCCAAAGGTAATAGTTGACTATTGTAATCGGTATCACTAATGGAATGTAGTCTCTCGTAAACACATCCAAACGTGACTTTCATACTCTTCTAAGTCGCTTTGCGGCCTCCTCAGCTCAAGTGAGGTCGCTCCTAATGACAGGTACATAATGGAGAGTCGCCTCACCAGGTCGGATTATTTCATGCCACAACACTCGTGCCCAGGGGCGCCAGAGCGGGCAACGAACCACCCGAGCCACGGACCATCTTCAACACAACTACCAAACATCTCATGTATAACCATTCACAAGCCTTGCATAATATAAGACAATTTTTACTCCCAAGGGGGACCGAACACGGGACCTCGCAGCGCCTGGACGGGCAACAAACCGCTTGGGCACTTGCTTTTATCAAGTCTTTTGCCAAAGGCTGAAGATAAACATCTGGTTTATCCTTTGGATTCTTTAGGCCAGGAACGAATACTGTGAGAAACATTGTTTGGGGCTTCATGCACATCCACGGAGATAGATTATATGGAGTCAATATAACCGGCCATAAGGGATACTGCTTACCATGCATTTCAAATGGACAAAAATCATCAGTGCTGAGACCTAACCAAATGTTCCTAAGTTCATTTTCAAAATCAGGAAACTTCGAGTCATGGTGTTTCCAGGCCATTACCGCCTTGACCACTTATCTAAATTAAATATTAAATTTATTAATTAAATTAAAATACAACTTATTATAGTCAAATAAACGGATAAAAATTAAAACATTTACCGTTAAATTGAAGAATACAGAGGGATTGACTCGTTTGCGTGGACTGCTCGTTCCTTTCCAGTGATCCGACAGTGGACAAAAGAGGGGATGGAGACGAATTGTTGCAGGAAAAATGAAAGTTGCCGGTGGGTATAAATAAGCCGATAAAAACCATCGCTAATTGCAACGATAAAAATTGTCGCTAAAGAGGCGATACAACCCTTAATTTGTGGTGGCCCAATGGACAAAACACTACATGTTTTGTGCGGTTTAGTGATGGTTCAAATAGTAAAAAATCGACCCGTTTTGACCCGATTTGTAAGAACTGTCATTATTTTCGACGGTTCTCTACAACCGTCACTAAAACTGTCGAAACTTGTGACAATTTTCTCTACCATTGCTAAATTTGTTGACTTGGACCATTTGACCGTTACCATCGCAAATTCTGTGGCAAATTGCGACAATTTTCTTTACCGTCGCTAAACATCGTTGTTAAAATGCACGTTTTTTGTAGTGTGTGTCGGCTCTATAATGATTGTCTATATGTTGTTATGAGAATAAATTGAATACATATGTGGTTTTTTCTTCCTTGTTTACGTGACTGCCACATGTTGGCCTTGCCAAATTTTCCTCATCCCAATTTTTCTAAAGTTAAACCCTACATCGCCGCTCACCATCGTCCCTATCCATGCGCATCCTCTCCATTCTCGCCGTTAAATCTCGGCGATCGTCGTTGTTAAATCCTACATCACTGCCCGTCGTCATCCGTGCGTCAGTAGCTCCACACTCGTCGTTAAACCTCGCTTATTGTCGTTCATACATCGCCCCTACCCGCACGCAAACACTCGTCGTTCATCGTCGTCGTACGTCATTCACACACGTATAATAAAGAATAGTTGACCAATCTTGAAATTATTAAGTTAAATTAATTATTATTAGGATTTTAATAAGAAATAGTTGAATCAGAACATCACGAAATAACCACTGATATAAAAAGAAAAAGAAAAAACCTTAAAGCCATAAGGACATAGGTCGTCCCAGAGGCCGGGGCACGAAATAACTACTGATATAAAAAGAAAAAGAAAAAACCCTAAAGCCATAAGGACATAGGTCGTCCCAGAGGCCGGGGCACCACTAAAAATCTCGCTAGGGAAAAACCCTCCTTAGGAAAAAACTCCTAGTCGAGGGAAAAAAGGAACACCCCTTTACAAGGCAGTACCCCGCAGTGCGAAGATAGTCCTCAAATATCAATGATAAGTACGAAAATAAGTACAGTTCATATCAGTACAAAGAAAAGTATGTAAAGAATCAAGACAGGCCCCAATCTAGGTACGATCAATCGAAAGCTTCCCAAGACGGTCTGTCACCTGATTAACTTCCCTCGGAACGTGGGTTTCCCTAATAGTCATCTGAGCACGAACCTGTTGAACCTTCTCCCAAAGAGTCGAACGCGCCATGGAATAGAAGAAGCTGGGGCTTTGTTGCCAGAGTAGAATTTGTCTCCACCCAAAGATGATCCCAGCCATGCAAATGGGCCAAAAGAATAGCATGAAACCCAGCCACCAACTCCACATCAATTGCGAGGCCAATACCAGAGCGTTTGAAAGAAGCAGCTTTGAAGAAGCCCCTACTGGTACGGAAAATGCCTCCCACATGAAAAACATTGTCAAGATAGCTGCCATCCACATTAGCCTTGATCCATCATGGGAGAGGAGGGGACCAACGGACCTCTGACATCTGAAGTGGCTGACGGGGAACACCACTAACCCATAGACAGCGACATATTTGAAGCTCCCTGACTGAGCCATCCATGTAACCAATGCTGAAAGCGTCCACCTCTCAGATCAAAGCAAGGATACAAACCAAGAAACCCGCCGTAGTAGGGGTAACCTCGTCAAAAACTGATGGTCCCGATTTGACTGTCGAAAAACCCATTTGCGCGTGCGGAAGCAAACATTTTAAAAGCGATGCATATAAAAACAGGGGTGAGGGCAGAGTGTTTCCAATTTTTGCGTTTTAAGCTCATGTGTTGTGTTTTGCTTATAACCAGATGCATATGACAAATAAACATAAAGCAAATAAACAACACAAAGAATATATATAGTGGTTGGACAACCGATCCTACATCCACTCTCCTCTCTAGGAAATTCCTTCAACGGGACTTATCACCCTCCACGGGATTGCCTATAGATGTTTAACGAGTTCACACTCAAACTGGACTTATAACCCTCTCTCGGGTTCGCCTCGGGACTTATCACTCTCCACGGGATCGCCTATAGATGTTTAACGAGTTCACACTCCAACTGGACTTATCACCCTCACTCGGGATTGCCTAACAACTACCTCACTTCACCATGGGGTTTGGATTTGGTGTTGTCTCCAACTATGGTGAGATTTTCCCTTACAATGATTTAGCATCAATGCTAAGGTTGGAAAAATCTCTCTAAGCTTAAGATACATCGTGGGTTGCTTAGGTTGGGTTCTAGAACACTCTTTGAATATATTTGTGTATCTATAGACTTGTGTTCTAGGGTGGGAAAGCTTAACTCTCTTTGGCTCAGAAGCATCGTTGCTATCTTCTCATTAAAGCTTTTCACTTCCACACTTTTGATAATGAAGGAAGAACTTGTATTTATAGTGTGGATTTGAATATTACCGTTTGGAGAATCACATTCAAATCCATACTATTCTCTGTGGAGGTTCTGCGACTTTTCGGTGGTTGTCTTCCTCTCATTGGTCCATAAATTTGATTCTAGCGGCTATATTCCTCGGTTTCCTCGCCTTGGAACCATTCAGGGATCTACGAGCCTCGGTGTCTTGAGACATCTTGAGTCTTGATTCTTCATCCCGAACCTTCCGGATCTATCGAGCCTTGAGTGCATGCGAGAGCCAGTCATGTCGAGCCTTGGTGACTTCTCTTGGCCGGACCTTATGCGTCGGGCATCTTGACACTCATCTTGGTTGAGTTGGTTCTTTGTCTTCGAAAATCGACCCTCAGTCACTTGCACTCAGATTGCTTGATCATCGATGGCGTTCGATTCTCGGTGCACATGACTTGGATGACTTCTCTTCTGATCTGGTATGCATATTTTTGGTTTTCTAATATCGATTTCTTCTCAAATCGATCGATCGGCTCCATGATCGATCGATATATATCAGTCGAGATATCGGTTTATCGCGCCAGTTAGTTCATCGATTAGCATATTAGGTTAGCATATCAGGTTAACACATCTGGTCTCAATCACGTCTGATCTTGACCATCTGCTCATCTTCATATCTGATCTCGATCACGTCTGATCTCGATCAGTCTCATCTGCTCCTTTTCTGATCTGCAACCTTCTTTTACGATCACGGTCATACGGTCATCGATCTTACGATCGGTGGCTTAGCTTTTCTTCTCTTACGATTTTGCCTGACTCATCAGTTAACTCAGAACTCATCTAACTCATCTGATCTCGATCATTCTCGTCTGCAGCCTCGTCTGATCTCGATCAGTCTACGTCTGATTCTGTGAGTTCCCCCTCAATCTGTTCTCTCGTTCCCTCTCAACCTGTTATCTGTAAATCAGCTTCAATAATACAGGTTGATAATGTTTTGGCATAATTCATCAAAACTAAAATATCCCAACAAAAACCATACTGTTTTGGGCAGTCCAAATAGCCTAGATGGTAGTCACAAAAGAAAGCCTCCAAAGATTATGAATATGTTTCTCGAACTGAAACATGGTGGCTTGTAAGAATAGATCGAGAAAGCCAGTATCATTGTATAAATGAACATCAAATATACGAGTAATATCAGCATATACCTGTCTCGTGAAGTGGCAGGCAGAGAAAACATGGTCAATGTCATCAGGACCCCGGAAACATAACGGACAGACCATGGGACCCGAGACCATGTAAAAGGCTGTATAAGTGGGAAGACGTCCTCAGATACCCTCCAAAGAACCGTACTACGAAAGACTGAATTAAAAGGTGCCTAGAATTAATTAACTATCTTAAATCATTAATTAGTATACATAAAATATTAATAGCACTTAAGATAAAAAATAAATCATTAATCAATAGTTAATATACTTAAAATTTACACTTATAATTATTAAACTTAAAATTTCGAAGAAAAAAAATAAAAATAAAAAAATAAAATCAGTCACGCTTTGCGCGACAGAAATCGGCAAGTCGCGCGCGTTACTCGATAGAAATGGTCGTATCGCGCGCGTTGCGTGACAGAAATTGTCGTGTCCGATGTTGACCATATGTCTATTCTCTGGTATGTGCATATAACACTACTCCCGTAGCAACAAGCCTCCCTCGTGCGTTCACTGACAATTCCAGTTCACTAATCTCTTTATCGATGTCCTGAAGTTTACAGAAAATTCACTTTGCCCACTTCTTTTAGGATAACTTCAATATGTTTTCAACGTAGCTAGTTGAAGAAGCTAAGCATGAATAAATGAAAAAAAATAGAATTCTTTAAAGTTGATTTCCTCTGGTAAACATAACAACTTTGATACATGACTTAGCAGCTCTTCATAATATTTGAGATTTAGTCCATATATCAATCTTTTAAAAATTATCATATGAATGTTAATATATAGTACCGCTATACTATTACTAATTTGAGCATAAATATTCAAAAAATCCAATGAAAGGATAGTTAAACTCTAGCAGTCATCATGTGTCTGACATAATAGCTATACTGTTTCTTCTAAGCCTAATATTTGGTAGATCTAAACAAGATATACCTGGATGTAAAAGTCTTCTTTCTTTATGATCAAACAAAAGGTCAGTTGTAATTTATTATTGGCCTAAGTCTTGTATGCATCCAGGTGCACCGTGCACTCATAGTGTATTTTAGGACCATGCAACTTGTTATATTGAAAGATGCAACTTTTTTACACTGAACCGTGCAACTATGAATAATTGCATGGTTCAATGTAGACAAGTTGCATCTTTCAATATAACAAGTTGCATGGTTCTAAAATGCACATCAGTGCACGGTATACCTGAATGCATATGAGACCCACTTTATTAAGTCCTTATATACTTTTATGTATCAATTCATCTTGGACAAAGTCTCATGTGCAACTGGTGTACGGATTTAAGATCCGTGTACTCGCTCCAACCCTACCAATATATCCACAGAACATGTTTAATATATTCAATGGGTCAAGTAGTTTTTTTAAATGAGTCATTCTATTGCATGAGTGCACGGTGCACTTGGGAGCACAAGAGACCCACTCTTCATCTTGTTGAATAAAATCGTATGAGAAAAACCAAAGTTTTGAAAGCTAAGAAGTTGAATCAACATTAGAGATAAGTTACCTCCATGAACTGAACAATAAACTCTATCAACTTCTGCTTCTGCATCTCCTCACAATGATAATTGGTAATGAGAAAACTAATGACCCTGAGGAAGGAAGTAGCGCAATAAGAAATAAGTTAAAATGCTTAGATCAGTAAAATAAAAGACAAAAACTCGTACTCATACATGAGATGGGGCAAACTAGCTCACATTCCCTCCCAAAGTGTTAAAGCGTCAGTGCCAAATTATGTTCCATCTCACCATAAAATCGTCTCATGCAAGTGTGCCTCAAAATAAAATAAGCAAAACCGAGAAAAAATGTTTTAAGAACATACAGTCAATTGCTGAATATTCTTCCATTAAAAAAACAAATATGGTAAACAGACAACTTCAAGTAAATACCAATAGGGCACAATTTTAAACAGATCTTCCAAGAAAGTGCCCCATATGAACCAAACTACATCCAACAACGGCAGTTGAAAGGGCTGGCTCACCAAAACAGCAAAAGACATTTCAAGACCTAAAATTAAAATTTCAAAAAGAAATGTGGAATGGAGTCTCTTTTGTATTTGTATTAGAGAATTCGTGGATAGGCTAACAAAAAAGGTTGAAATCCCATCTTGTGCATTTTCAAGACTCAATATCAAAGAACATCCAAAAGAGAATGTCCCAGAGTCAGAAAATTTACGCTTTTTATTGTTTCTGAGCACTAATTGGGGAAATTTAGGCATCGATGAGCTATAAATAAGGATATTAAACATAATAAAGACATTAACTAGAGTTGGCATTACTTCATAAATAATTATGGAAGCAAACCATTCTGGCTGATCGTACTATGCAAAAAAAAAAAAGATCAAATATTCTAAAATAATAGCACATGGGAAGATACACGTTTGCACAAACATCAACAAAATCCGCACTTGTGCGCGCCTAATTTTCCTTGCATCTTCATAGAGAAAGACACACGGTTAAAACCTTCTCCAGATGCAATTTAAAAATCTATATTTAACATTCAGTGACATGTTATATTGAACTTCTTATTAAAACAATTGAAGTCATGTTTATCATTTTCACAATAAATCATGACTGCTGAATACAAGCAATAATGTGATATATATCGATAAATTTTTTGACGAACTTCAGTTGACAATGATTGAAAACTAGTATACCCTCCGTCCTGTTTTAGAGTGTCCATTGTTTGGCTCGTGATTTAGCGAGCGAGTTGTTTATTAGTGTATGGAATGATAAAGTGACTTTTAAGGAGGTGTAGGATAGATGAGGGGTAGGACTATTATACCCCACCTTAAAAATCTCTTGATCATTTTAAATACTAGTAATAAACAATTTGCTCTCTAAAACACGAGTCAAACAGTGAATGAGTAATCTAAAACAGGACGGAGGGAGTAATAGAACTAAAAAGCAAACCTGGACAGGTTTTCTCCTCAACACTTGAAATGCTTCTGCTCTCATAGACAAAAATCTAAGAAACTTTTTTGTAAATATGTTTACAAGTTCATCTGCCCGCTTAACCTATAACATATATGGAGCATAGGAATTTTAAGTTTTCTAAATTTAGATGTATAGAAAGATTCTATATTATTAATAAAGAAGAAATATAGTCTAAAGAGTGTTTCAAAAAGTTTGACCCTCTTCGAATGTAACAGGTAATTACTCTCCATATAATTTGAGCACATAAAAGTCTTGACCAAGTACAAACATAAACCTCAACAACTCAGAATCTTTCAAGCAATCAGCTACAACATAATCAATAAAAATCTGGAGTAATTTAGGGATTAATTTAGACACATATATTACAGTGAGCATTCCATCAGTGATAGTGCAAAACAAAATGTATTTTCTATAGAGCATATACCTGTGTTTTAAAATTTTAAGGAACATCAAGAGTACAATTTACACCCCACGTGTATATAAGCAAAATCAGGAATAAATTACAGAAATCTTCACCAAGTCACGAACATTATGGAGTGCACTCTCAATGAACTCTTGAAATTAGTGAAGCCATAAAATAGATAACAGATTAAGACGTTTTAGAATTTAGAGATCCAGCCTAGGAGTCGAGTTGATGCTTCCAAATAAACTGAGAAGTAGAATTAATCAATGTTTAAAGCTTACTAAAGTTTACCTTAAGGGATACACGCAATGAATTTATAGATGTCTCTATCAAGCATTTCTCAGCCTCATTTCTATAGATCAGAACCTGCACGGTGGAAGTTGCAAAAAGTAAATGCAGTCCAATTAAAAGACATTAAAGACAAATGTAAAAGGAAAACAAGTCATGTTTAATTCTAATATAGAATTTATAGGTAACATATTCAACAGAGGCAAAAGAAAAGGCATAGAGACAAGACAGTAACAAAATAAAACATTGGACAATAAAAAAGAAAAGTTGAGAGATCTATTCAAATGTAAACTTTTTTTTTTTTATATAAGAATATCCAAATGTAAACTATTAGTGCAAGTTGAACTACAAAGAAGAAATTGAAAGAAAAGTGAAACTGAACACTGCTTATAATGAAATTTTTGTGAGTCCTTAAAAGAAACTATAGTCCATAAACTGTGTAATAAAAAGATATAGATCAAAGTGGCCTGATTATTCTCACATAAGCTGAAGTAATCTACATGATTAACGATGTGAAGACATTCATTTTCAAGTCATTCTATTATACATTAATAATGCACAATATGATTAAATCAATTGTGACATTTCCATTTTTTTATTTGGTTTTCTGCTTTTCTAGGGTTTAGGCACCTCCAAAAGTTTTATTTGTCTAAAGTAAGGATTGTAAAGGGGTGTGTTTCTGTCAGGGTTTGTATAGACCAGTTTGGAACAATGCCTCAAACTTATAAGTAAAATTAGACTGACCTAGTAAAACAGCCATACATGAAAAACAAAGTGCAGCATAATGAGACAATAAAAAATACTTACGGGATACAGAAGAAGCTCTGGGATCCTGAAACCAGAAAACCAAAATTTAAACCATTAATTTATAATTGTTTTTCTAGTTGTATGTAGATAGATCTTAGAATAAAATCCAGATTTCCTAGCATAAGTCTTAACATAACAAAAAGCTTTTTAGTAAAAGATGTATCCATGGTAGTAGTAGATGATTCATTCTCCAAGGAAGAAAATTGTCTCCCAAAGATCAAGCTACAACCCAATCAGCAACCAACGAAACTTACGTGGGCTAAATGAAAAAAATACTCAATGAGAAGTGCGCCAATATAGGTTTAACTCTAAAACTTTTCCTATGCAAACTTATATGGACTAAATGAAAAAAATATTCATTGAGAAGTGTGCAAATATTGGTTTAACTCAAAAACTTTTCCTATGCTTCAATTTTGTCAAGCATATGTTTTGGCTCACAAACAACACACAATAATGTAGTAGCAATTAATTGACATATAAAACGACTTCAATAGTTATTTGGTAGCAACATGACAACATAATAGTTCCTTCGTTGAACTCAATTTACATAAGAGACCATCCATTTTTACTTGTGATTTGAAGTAAATTTATGGAATTTGTATTTATATTAAAATTTTAATATCTCTCACTACACCATTCACATAAAATAAATGTAACAAACATATTTTCGTGCATTACACGACTAGAGAAATTCTAGTACACGATGATATATACAATAAACATATAAAATTCTATGCCCTCACCGCCTTCCCATGATTTTCTTAAATGGTAATGGTATTATGGTCAAGCGTTTCTTGTCCTACAGATTCATTTATATGTATAACATTATCAGGGGTAGAGAAACAAAGAATAATACTAGTGGAATGATACCAAAACAAAATCTCGGAGTGTATTACCAAAAGAGATATATACAATTTGACAAGACCTGAAACATATTCATGTGATATCCCTCCCAAGTTGACAACCATTTACATCAAACAAACCTGCTGCAGTCTAAATCCCTGGACAAACTATGTACATTTAAAAGAATTATTTTACATGATTCAATGAGAGGAACAGAAACATAGCCCCTCTCTATAAAATGTCTCTGATATCATCATTGTTATGCCTACCAATAATCACCACAAGAACAGACCCCTGTTTGAAATGGTGTAAGCATGTTGAATCACTCACATAAATTTCACACCCATGTGCTGCAGACAGACTTAGCAAACCTATGGCACTCATCACATATTCTCAGGTTTTTCACAATTCTTACAATTGGGGATTTTTGTCTGCAAGGCCCGAATATAGCGAAGGCTAACGCTAGCTTTTCACTATGAATTCCTTCTTTCTCCTCCTCCTGAATGTTTAGCATAACATCATGGTATCTTGATTCCTTAATAATATTTAGCTCTATGCTTTTAATCCAAGAATGCACACTTTTACCCTCCAGTAGGCCAAGACCGCCACTTACAAAAGAATGAATTGTATTTTTTTCTTCAATCCAACTTTGCCCAATGTAGTCAGTATCGAATTTTCTAATTCGAGGCCTTCGTATCTTGAAAGACCTCTTGGGAACCCCAGATATATCATAAATCCTTTGAACTAATCTCCGAACAAAAGCATTATCTGGCTCAAGATTAAGCAGTCTTTCCCCTGCATGCATTGCCAGCTCAGCATTCCCATGCATATGACAAGCAATTAGAAAAGTAGACCACAAAGAGACGTCAGGTTCTATAGGTAGACCTCTGATGAAGTCCAATGCTTCATCGAGCTTTCCTGAACGACCATATAAATTCACTATAGCAATGTAATGGTCTAAAGTAGGTAAACTCTGATATTCTTCAGTCGTGGCGGTAAAAATAGATTTACCATCTTCAACTTTCTTAGCAAGAGCATAGGCAGAAATTACACTGGCAAATGTACTTCTATTTGGTTTATACCCCTGTTTCCTCATACGTTCAAAGAGGTGAATCGCCTCGTTAAAACATCAATGTAAGACATAACCAATTGTCAATGTGTTCCAAGTGGTGACATCTATGGATGGCATTTGCATAAGTTATATTGCCCGACTTTGCATACGTATCTGTTAGAGAGTTTGCAACCGAAACCTCACACTCCAAATTGCTAAGTAAAAAAAACACAGCAGTGGATCTCTTTCACCTTTTTCATTGAAACTATATTTGAAATTACAGGTAAGA
This sequence comes from Stenogyne calaminthoides, assembly GCA_037126765.1. NCBI lineage: Eukaryota > Viridiplantae > Streptophyta > Magnoliopsida > Lamiales > Lamiaceae > Stenogyne > Stenogyne calaminthoides. The sequence goes on along the minus strand of JBBCBC010000029.1, from coordinate 7,899,119 downwards.
TGCTCAATATAGTGATGGAATTAAGTTTGAAACCAAAAGATTGCATCTTCTTGAAGATTCTCAAAGCCTTATCTTTCTGGCCATGATGTAAGTAGCCAGCAATGAGAGCGTTCCAAGAGGCAGTATCCCGTTTAACACCGCCGTTTTTCTCCATCTTATGAAAAAGATCAATGTACCCTGTAATCATCGCATTCCATGTTATGACGTTAGGGGACATATCAGATTCTTGCATTCGTTCGAACACATCATGTGCAACCCCACAATATCCAGCCTGGCAATAGCCTGCAATCATTGAGTTCCAAGTATAGACATCCTTTTTTGAGATCATATCAAAGACCTCCCTAGCAGCCTCGAGTTTCCCACACTTGGAATACATATCAATGAGTGGATTACAAACAAGCACATCTTCACCATACCCTAACTTAATGGGAAGCAAATGAACTTCTTTCCCTTTCCGAATATCCTTCACAAGGGAACACGCTGATACAGCACTTACAAGTGTAATACCATTGGGTTCAACCCCAGCTGAAAGCATCTCCCTAAACAACTTCAACGCCTCCAAACCCCAATTATTTTGAGCAAACCCGGAAATCATACAACTCCAGGTGAAGACATCAGGTTTCACCCCACTCATCTCCATATCACTCATCAATTTCATCGCAACATCACACTTCCCCAACTGGCTATAGCTTGAAATCAATATATTCCATGTGAACATCTGGTTCCACACCTTGTTGATGCATAAAATCAAACAATCTATGTGCCTCACTTATCTTCCCACCCTGATGATACCCCTTAATCATTGAATCCCAAGTAACTTTGTCATTTACCCCCATCCCTTCAAAAACCCTCATAGCAGAACTCCACAACCCACATTTAGCATAAACAGAGAGAATCGAGTTACTCACACGAACATCGCTATCCATCCCTTATTTAATCACTACCCCATGTATTAATCTCCCGGTTTCAACATCCCCATGATTCCCACACGCCTGCAAAATCTTCGGAAAAAGGAATTCATCAGGAACGACATCGCCATCCTCCATCATCCAATAAAACAACTCCACCACATCCCCCCACATTCTCTCTCTCGCACATGCCCCAATAATGGCGGACCATGTGTACAAATTCCTTTGACGCATTTTATCAAACACTAAGAAGGCATTATCTAAAACCCGCATTTAGCAAACATACCAACCAATTTGGTGTCCAGAAAAGTGTCGGGTTGCTTCATGAGTTTCCTGATACTAGTATGGATCTTATAGCATAAATCGAGGGAATTAGAGTGAACGCATGATTCGATGAGGTAAGAGAGAGTGCCGTGCTTTACCGTGGAACCGGTGGATTCCAGAGCAGAAATAGCTTGGCTGAGGCGGCCGAATTTGCAGAGGCGCTTCAAGTAGGCGTCGTTAGTGAGCTTTGGTGGAGGATTTGTGGAGTAGATTCTGGGGGTTTGGAGGATTTTGGAGGGTAATATGGGTTTGCAGGGAAGAACTAAGCTCTCCATTGCCATTGGGTGAGAGAGAGAGAGAGAGAGAGGGCTCTCTTCTCTGAATTTGGAAGATGATGCTGAGGCTGAGCCACAATTATCCTATTTAGATCAGGATTCCGATTCTCTATGGGCGTCGCCTTCAAAACGCTATCGTTTCTTTTGCTTGTTTAGTTTATACTATATCTTCTTTAACAATCTATATCTATAATAATCTCTATAATGCAAAATCATGATGTGACAAAGTCATATTCTTTTATTTCAAGTCCCTCAAATTTCATTCATTTAGAATGTTTTTTTGATCTCAGCCGTTGATTTTGTCTTCTATTTCCTATAAATTATGATTTCTCTCATTCATTTTTTCTCATTTTCATTTGCATGCGATTTCTCTTCATTTCCTCTCATTCATTTGTTCTTCATACGGTATCCTCTTTAATCTCTAATCTTATTTTTTTAGTTATCGGATGTTTTATTAATTCAATCATTAAATTGGTCTTATATCATTCTTATATCGTTTTTCTTTTAGGCAATTGTTTAGTTTCATAATGTGTTTTGTTGTTCTTATTTCATTCATTTTTTTTTTCTTCTTATTCATTATATATTTTATTGTTGCTATTTGCATGTTTCTTGAGTAGGTCTTATGTGAAAAATTTTACATATGAAAATCACATAAATTAGCCAATTACATCAGAATCTCGCGGATCTTATACGACCAGATCGGATCTAAACTAAGCACGCGGGTCAACCTCCATTTTTGCTGTCGATTTGCTTGGAACTATTCCAACCGACCTCCTCATCATTGAGAGTGAAATGTAACCTGACTGTGATTTGTAATCATCACAGTAGGATTGGAAACTTGTGTCAGCATAACCAGTCACTACTAGTTCTGACTGTCCACCATAGAGAAGAAAACATTCTTTAGTTCGTCTAAGATACTTTAGAATGGTCTTGACAGCAATCCAGTGAGACTCACCCGGATTATGTTGGTGTCTACCAGTGTTGCTGATAGCGTAGGCCACGTTTGGCCTAGTGCAAGTCATGGCGTATATGATTGACCCAATTCCAGATGCATATGGGACATCTTTCATATACTTGATATCAGCTTCAATAGAAGGACAGTCCTTCTTTGACAACTCTATCCCGTGATTTGCCGATAGAGACCCTCTCTTAGAGTTCTCCATCGAAAAACGCTTCAACACCTTGTCTAAATAGATGGACTGTGACAGCCTCAACATCCTCTTGGATCTATCCCTGTGGATCTTGATCCCTAGGATGTAGCAGGCTTCAAAAAGATCCTTCATTATGAAGGTCTTTAACAACCAATCTTTAAGGGACTGCATTAACGGGATATTGGTTCCCAAAATCAATATGTCTTCGACATATACAATTTATGAAAGCAATATTCTTCTCGGTGCATTTACAATAAACGCAAGGATCTTTCAAATTTCTGATGAAGTCAAGGATATTCCAACTCCTATAAGCTTGCTTCGATCCATAAATGGATATCTTTAGCTTGCATACTAGATTAGAATTTGACTTAGATGTAAAACCTTCCGGTTGAGTCATAAACACTTCCTTATCAATTTTTTCCATTGAGGAAAGTTGTTTTGACATCCATCTGTCAAATCTCATAATCAAAGTGTGATGCTAACGCAAGTAAAATTCAAATGGACTTGATCTTTGCAACTGGTGAGAAGGTCTATGTTGGGAAATTAATTGCACGGATCTATTCGGGATGAATATTTAAATACATATTTAATTCTAACAATTATTATTAGCATGAATTAATCCTATATTAATTCAAATAATAATTCAACAACAAATCATGCATATAAACAGTTCACATAAATCCTACGCATGCGGAATTGCTACGGGTTTACGTGAACTAACCTCTTGGAGTGACAATGGTCTCGTTGATAAATACACACCAAAAAGCCTTCCCAAGTATTCCCTAGTCCTTGCTCGTCAATCCGGTGGAAGGAAGCTCGCGAACAATTAACAAAAGGGAAAATAAAATTTGTTGCACCACCTTTGTGGATTTACTAATTTTTCCAGCACATGGAATTGTACTTGGGAATGAAACATTCATCCCCTATTTATAGAGGGGTGTTGGTCGAAATTTTGTGCATGAATAAGATCGGAAAATCTTTTTCTTGATCTTCAAGAAATCTTGAATATATCCAATATATTCTTTTCTTCATATTTAAAATATTTCATAAAAAATCCCAACTTCCTTTTGTTATGGTATTTTCAAAAATTTAAGGATAAAGATTCCAAGATTTGGATCTTCTTGAATTTATGAGATATTCTTGTATTCCAAGAATACATATCTTCCATAATATTTTTTCAAGAAAATCTTTATTTTCCTTCTTTTTCTATGTTTTTCGAAATCTTCATATAAATAATCAAGTGAGAGATTTCTTGAATTTAATGAGAGAATCTTGTATTCCAAGAATACATATCTTCATTCCATAACAAAATTCAAAGAAAATATTTCTCCCCTTTTATTCATATTTTTCGAAAAAATGAGGAAAAATAGCAACAAAAATTTATTTTATTTTTAAACACCTTTTTCAGTTATTGGACTTTATGTATGGGCTACTTGAGGGGCCTTTAGGAGAATTAAGATTAGACCTTCCAATGGATCTTGAATTATCAATATTGAGCCACAATATTATTCAAGCCCATAAATATTAATTAATCCCACTACATAATTAATATTGCACTATCCATCTTAACCCATATTACTGTTAATATGGCTCCCGGTTATTATTTCTCGTGTTTAAGATTATCTAGCCCATTAATTAATTCAAGCCACTGAAATAGCTTTCCATTAATTAATATCTTTTATCCTTGGTTATGGAACAGTTCAACATTATTATCCATACCGGAAACTAGTTCCACTTGCAAGATTTGGTATGATAAAACTTATGAACCTCCCAAGGGGGCAAATCGAACAAGCGTACTTTCACACGATTCTCCGTATTAAATCTTAGCAATCGAATGTGACCAATAATATTGCCCAAGATATAAAGTATTGAAACTCGTTGATTCTCTACCCGTAATAAGTCAAAGCAATAATTACTAACCACACGCGATCCTATTTAAGGGATGAAGATTAAGAAATAACGAACCACTGAGGTCTAATTCTTCCTAGTTCAGTTCTGAAGAATTTGTCCTCCTGTAGGTCCTATTCAGTGCACTAAACATGCACTAGTGTAATCTCTTGGTCAAGACAAGCCAATCTGAGCCTTACACTTCAACCTTTCACGATGGATTGTTCATTTCCATCTAGGTCGTGAATGGTGTAATTTTGGTTACAAGGAACTGTTAATTTAATCTTCTGTGACCTGGTATCACTAAATTAACTACAATGTAACACGTACTATTTATTGAACAGTTATGCAATAAATATATGCAATATTCAATGATATTTAAAGCATCAGTGATAAATAATTTATTTCAGTAAATAAGACAGAAATTCAGTTTGATTATACAAAGTAAAAGCATACTTTCCAGTATAATCCCAACAATCTCCCACTTATACTCAAAGTCTGCTTTTAAGTATACTACAACATGTCTCGTGTAGTTCCTAATACGTGACATCTAATGTCACCTACACGAACCTAATAATATCTCCCACTTATACTCAAAGCAGATTGGTAACGGTCTTGACACCCATTCCTTCCACATTTCTCTCGAATGTGTTATGAGGTAGACCCTTTGTGAATGGATCTGCTAGGTTGTCTTCTGACGCGATCTTTGCCACCTCTATATCTCCTCTCTTAACGATTTCTCGTATAAGATGGTATTTCCTTTCAATGTGTTTGCTGGCCTTGTGGGCTCTTGGTTCCCTTGAATTTGCAACTGCTCCGGCATTATCACAATAAACAGTGATTGTGCTGGGCAAATTCGGAACTACATCCAAGTCCACTAGGAAGTTCTTGAGCCAAACAACTTCTTTCGCTGCCTCGCAAGCAGCTACATATTCGGCTTCCATGGTAGAATCGGCGATGCATTTCTTCTTAACGCTTCTCCATGTCATGGCTCCTCCCCCTATGCAAAACACACTACCGGAGGTAGATTTTATGGAATCTAAGTCTGATTTGAAATCCGAGTCCGTGTAGCCGATTGGGATTAGACTATCTGACTGATAAACCAACATTCTATCTCGAGTTCTTTTCAGATACTTCAGAATGTTTTTAACTGCCGTCCAATGTTCTTTCCCCGGGTTACTTTGATATCTTGCCACCATGCCAACAGCAAAGCAGATATCCGATCTCGTGCACAACATTGCATACATAAGGCTTCCGACAGCCAAAGCATAAGGAATTCCTTTCATGTCATCTATCTCCTTTTGTGTCTTAGGGCACATTTCCTTGGATAGATGGATTCCATGCGTGAAAGGTACGAAGCCTTTCTTGGAATCCTGCATGCTGAATCGTTTAAAGACAGTGTCTATGTATGAAGTTTGCGATAAGCTTATCATCATTTTCTTGCGATCTCGAGTGATCTTGATCCCAAGGATGTGTCCGGCTTCCCCTAAGTCCTTCATATCAAACTGTTTTGAAAGCCATGCCCTTACGTCTGATAACACCTTTACATCGTTCCCGATGAGCAGAATGTCATCTACGTATAGTACTAAGAATACCAATGCAGTTCCGACACACTTTTTGTACACACAACTTTCGAACTCGTTTTGATCAAACCCATAAGACTTTATAACATGATCAAAACATTGGTTCCAAGCTCTGGATGCTAGTTTGAGTCTGTAAATGGACTTCTTGAGCTTACAAACTAGGTGTTCTTGGCCTTTTTCAATGAAGCCTTGGGGTTGTTGCATATAGATCTCTTCATCAAGACTTCCGTTAAGGAAAGCCATCTTGACATCCATTTGCGAGATTTCAAAGTCGAGATGCGCAACAATCGACAAGAGAATTCTGATGGACTTGAGCATTGCTACAGGCAAAAAAGTTTCCTCATAGTCGATCCCTTCTTTCTGAGTATAACCTTTCGCCACAAGCCTTGCCTTGAAGGTTTCCACCTTCCCGTCCGGTCCTCTTTTTCTCTTGTACACCCACTTGCAACCAATGGGTTTGACCCCATTAAGTGGTTCGACTAGCTCCCACACTCTGTTATGATCCATAGAACCCATTTTGACTTTCATTGTTGTTTGCCAAGAAACCGCATCCTTGTCTTGGATTGCCTCATCATATGTCCATGGGTCTGATTCGTCTTGTCCGGGAATCAAGTCCGAGGACTCTCCTATCCCCATGAATCTCTCGGGCTGTCTCACCACCCTCCCACTACGACGAGGTTCCAGTTGTGAAAGTGTGTCGTTTGGTATGTCATCTTGTACAGTTGGCAATGAGGTTAGCCCCCTTAGCTCATTTAAGGTAATCTCACTTCTGGGTCTTCTTTCGTTCATACATTCTTCTTCCAAAAATCTAAAGTGGGTGCTTATTACCACCTTTTGATCTTCTGACCATAGAATATACACCCTTTTGTTCCCTCGGGGTATCCTATAAATAACCTTAATTCTGATCGAGGATCCAATTTTCTGGCTTCCTTGTCCAACACGTAGGCCGGACACCCTCAAATTCTCATGTATCTCAAACTGGGCTTGCGCCCGGTCCACAATTCTTTGGGAGTTTTGGGAACCGATTTGGATGGCACCAAGTTCAGAATGTAAGCCGCTGTTTCCAAGGAATGACCCCAGAACGACTTGGGAAGATCCGCATAACTCATCATTGATCTAACCATTTCTAAAAGAGTTTTGTTTCTTCGCTCTGCAACCCCGTTTTGTTGAGGGGTTCCGGGTGCAGTTAGCTGGGATACAATCCCTTCATCTGACAAGTAGTTCAAAAACTCATCGCTGAGGTACTCGCCTCCATGATCGGATCGTAGAGACTTGATACGTTTTTCCCTATGATTCTCTGCTTGAGCCTTAAATTCTTTGAATTTGTCAAAGGTCTCAGATTTATGCTTCATAAGGAAAATATAACCGTACCTTGAGTAGTCATTAATAAAAGTGAAGAAATACTCATAACCTCCTCTTGCTTTGGTTGACATTGGACCACATACGTCTGTGTGAACGATTTCTAACACTTCTTTGGCTCTATTCCCCTTGGCTCTGAATGCCCTCTTGGTCATTTTACCCTCCAAACATGATTCGCAGGTTGGAATTGGTTCAACTTGGAGAAACTCCAGTGAACCGTCTTTCACCAACCTTTGAATCCTCTTTGGATTAATATGTCCCAATCTTAGATGCCATAGAAGTGTCTCGTTCACGTCTGATGAACGTTTTCTTTTATCAGAAATAGTTGATGTGTTATAGGATGCATTTCGTGAGTGGTGTGCACAGATAATTGTATAGAGACTATTCGACAACGTTCCATGACAGATAAATTTATCATAAAGAGAAATGGTAACAACTTTATCAAAAGTAACCGAATATCCATCAAAGTAAGTTTAGAAACCGAAATTAAATTCTTTCTAAAACTAGGAACGTAAAGAACATCTCTTAAAATTAAAACTTTGTCTTCAAAAGACAGGTGCACTTCTCCCACTGCTTCAGCTGCCACTCTCGTAGCATCGCCCAGTGTGATGAGGATCTCACTCCCACTAAGTTGTCGGGTTCGCTTGAACCCCTGTAAAGTGAAACAAACAATGATCAGTGGACCCCGTATCCACCACCCAAAATGGGAGGCATACGCCGCCAAACAAGTTTCAACAACTAGTGCGTGAGAATTACCTTTCTTTCCATTCCCTTTGGGTTTGGAACAGGCTGACCTCCAATGTCCCTTTTCACCGCAGTTGAAGCACTTCCCCTTAGCTGGTTGCTCACTCCTCCACCTCCCCTTACCTTTTCTTTGCCCTTGGCAACACTTGAGTTCACTTGCTTGTGGCTTTTATCCTTTTTCTAGTTCTTACCACCTTTTGGCCTAGAAGAAGAAGAAGGTCTAATTGCCACCAAGGCTTGGCTCTTTTGCCCCAATATCGCCTCTGCCGAGACTAAAGCTTGCAACAGATCAGGCATCGAGAGCTTCTGATTGTTCATCTGGTAGTTCAGCCTGAACTGTTCAAAACTTTTCGGCAGAGAGTGGAGCACGAAATTGATTTGGGTCTCGATGTCGTATTCAGCGCCAAGTACCTCAAGTTTATTAAGGTGAGCCATCATCTGGAGAACGTTCTCCCTTACGGGCCTTCCCTCCACCATTTTCATAGAGAGCAAGTCCCTCATGGTGATCTGACGAGCCACACGGTTCTGATGTTGAAACATCACTTTAAGACTAGTCATGATGCCTGCAGCGGTCTCAACGTTCTGGTGTTGGTGTTGCAACACATCTGACATTGAATCCAAGATGGTACACTTTGCCATTTCGTTGGAACGCTCCCAGTCAGCATACTCTTTCTTAACCGTTTTAGTTGACTCATCATTTATCTTTTCTGGTTTAGGTGTAGTGAGAACCCAGTTATGGCTTTGTGAAGTGAGGACAATAGTAAGTTTACGACTCCAATCAATGAAGTTTTCACCAGTAAGCAAATTGTCTTTAAGTATATTGAACAGTGGATTAAAAGGTTACGACATGATGAACTTAAATAAATAATAATATGCATAAGCACAAAATATCACAAGATTCGATCACATGCATCATATTAAAATCTCAAAAAAAAAAATATGAACATGCATCAGCCAACATCTCAAAACAGTTTAAATAAGCCACGTGGGGTGGATCATTATTTAAACACATTCAAGCAGAGTTACAAACAAAGCGATTACAAACCTTTAATATCCAGATTAATAGTTGGCTCCACTTGACCAATATAAAATTGATAGGGACTTGAGGAAGTATATGCATATCAATTTTATACCTAAATAATAACCATGATTAAATCTGTAATTATTATTTCGCTTTGAATGAGCCTCGTGGGAGGGTTATCGCCGCCACTAGTAATAATCCACAATCATCCATTTGGAATTTATTCATGGAGCGGTATATTTTGACCGTAAAGTGGGGGAATTTCTCCAAAAGAATTCACAAATAAATAAATCATGGAGGTCAAAATTAATTCAATTTTATTATCTGGAATAAAATTGTCAATTAATTGTTTAAGCATACTTAGTAATTTTCGAAAGTGAGATTTTTCAAAACGTTTTCTCATGCATCGCAAATTTAAACACAATTTAAATAAGCATAAAGTAATGCACAAACATCAAGACAAAATTAAACACATTGGGCACATATATCCAATTGTCACGGTTAATTTTTGTCATGTCTTGATCTCGAGAAATCGTCTTCTTCGCCTTCATCGTTTGTCTCGAAAGGTTCGCCACGTCAAGTAACATCATCCACCAGCTCGTGGGTCGGAGTGCCCGCCTAGCACTCCCTCGGCCGTGTTGAGTGGCGTCGTGCATCTTGGCAAAGCGCCCGGTGCCGCGTTGCGTGAGCGTGTCACGCTTCGGCGACCCTCGATGGATCTCGGCGAGCGCCGTGCATTCAGCCGCGCCCCCATGCCGATCCGCCTCGTGTGCCGCCTCTCCCTCCTCACTTTGCATCATTGGCGCTCTCCCGTGTGCCATAGGCCGCGATCCCGCACGCTTTGGGCCCTCGGCCTCGCCCCACGCCCGGGCGTGCCCCCGCCCGGTTCCGAATCCATTCTTCTTTAATTCATCGTCTTCTTCTTGGCTCACGATCCGATTTCAATTTATTTACAAAAAATAAATAAACCTAGATCTAGACTAGTCTATTACATTGATCAAATCAAACAAATCCTAATCTATTCGTGGATTTTCTCACGAGGCAAAATGAATTCAAACGAATCGAATTAAAAACCACAATTTATATGCATGCATAAATAAACACATTAAATTTCATGACAATTGGATACCTGCAAAAAAGATCTAGCAACTCTACTATCCAATTTCAAATTTAATGAAAACTAATTAAATTACAATTTAAAATTCAGAGCCCGAAACCGAGGCTCTGATACCATTTGTTGGGGAATTAATTGCACGGATTTATTCGGGATGAATATTTAAATACAAATTTAATTCTAACAATTATTACTAGCAAGAATTAATCCTATATTAATTCAAATAATAATTCAACAATAAATCATGCATATAAACAGTTCACATAAATCCTACGAATGCGGAATTGCTACTGGTTTACGTGAACTAACCTCTTGGAGTGGCAATGGTCTCGTTGATAAAAACACACCAAAAAGCCTTCCCAAGTATTCCCTAGTCCTTGCTCGTCAATCCGGTGGAAGGAAGCTCGCGAACAATTAACAAAAGGGAAAATAAAATTTGTTGCACCACCTTTGTGGATTTACTAATTTTTCCAGCACATGGAATTGTACTTGGGAATGAAACATTCATCCCCTATTTATAGAGGGGTGTTGGTCGAAATTTTGTGCATGAATAAGATGGGAAAATCTTTTTCTTGATCTTCAAGAAATCTTGAATATATCCAATATATTCTTTTCTCCATATTTAAAATATTCCACAAAAAATCCCAACTTCCTTTTGTTATGGTATTTTCGAAAATTTAAGGATAAAGATTCCAAGATTTGGATCTTCTTGAATTTATGAGATATTCTTGTATTCCAATAATACATATCTTCCATAATATCTTTTCAAGAAAATCAAGAAAATCTTTTTTTTCCTTCTTTTTCTATGTTTTTCGAAATCTTCATATAAATAACCAAGTGGGAGATTTCTTGAATTTAATGAGATAATCTTGTATTCCAAGAATACATATCTTCATTCCATAACAAAATTCAAAGAAAATCTTTCTCCAATTTTATTCATATTTTTCGAAAAAATGAGGAAAAATAGCAATAAAAATTTATTTTATTTTTAAACACATTTTTCAGTTATTGGACTTTATGTATGGGCTACTTGAGGGGCCTTTAGGATAATTAAGATTGGACCTTCCAATAGATCTTGAATTATCAATATTGAGCCACAATATTATTCAAGCCCATAAATATTAATTAATCCCACTACATAATTAATATTGCACTATCTATCTTAACCCATATTACTGTTAATATGACTCCCAGTTATTATTTCCCGTGTTTAAGATTATCTAGCCCATTAATTAATTCAAGCCACTGAAATAGCTTTCCATTAATTAATATCTTTTATCCTTGGTTAAGGAACAGTTCAACATTATTATCCATACCGTAAACTAGTTATAAATTGCAAGATTTGGTATGATAAAACTTATGAACCTCCCAAGGGGGCAAATCGAACAAGCGTACTTACACACGATTCTCCGTATAAAATCTTAGCAATCGCATGTGACCAATAATATTGCCCAAGATATAAAGTATTGAATCTCGTTGATTCTCTACCCGTAATAAGTCAGAGCAATAATTACTAACCACACGCGATCCTATTTAAGGGACGAAGATTAAGAAATAACGAGCCACTGAGGTCTAATTCTTCCTAGTTCAGTTCTGAAGAATTTGTCCTTCTGTAGGTCCTATTCAGTGCACTAAACATGCACTAGTGTAATCTCTTGGTCAAGACAAGCCAATCTGAGCCTTACACTTCAACCTTTCACGATGGATTGTTCATTTCCATCTAGGTCGTGAATGGTGTACTTTTGATTACAAGAAACTGTTAATTTAATCTTCTGTGATCTGGTATCACTAAATTAACTACAATGTAACACGTACTATTTATTGAACAGTTATGCAATAAATATATGTAACATTCAATGATATTTAAAGCATCAGTGATAAATAATTTATTTCAGTAAATAAGACAGAAATTCAGTTTGATTATACTAAGTAAAAACATACTTTCCAGTATAATCCCAACAGTCTCATCACAGTCAGTGCCTTTGCATTGACTATAACCCTTCGCTACCAACCTAGCTTTGTAGGTTTGTACTTTGCCATTTGCGCATCAGTTTTATGCTTGAAGACCCAATCGCAACATATAGGTTTAACCCCTTTAGGCAACTTAACCAAGTTCCAGACTTGATTGGTGTACATCGAGTCCATCTCAGATTTCATAGCTTCATGCCACTTCCCTGAATCAATATCTGATATTGCTTCAGAATAAGTATTATGATCGTCCTTATCCAGTATGTCCATATTATCGAGTTCCTCCAAGAGATAACCGTATCTAATGGGCAGATTACAATTTCTAATTGACTTATGGAGTTGTGGTTGTGCAAGCTGTACATTCTGATTGTGAAAATTTTGTGGTGCAACAATTTCATCAATGTCTGGAGAGTTCTCAAGAGCTACATTTTCAGATGCCTCTTGGGCGGGAGTTTGAACTATGTTGTTCTCATTCAGCCCATTTGGAGGTTCTTGCACTGGCAATCATACTCCAATTACGCTCCCACTGACTGAAAGACGATTATCCAGTGAAAGACTCCCACGGTAAAAGTTGTTGAATGCTCCCACTGATTCCTTGTCATGTTGCTTTGACAAGATATCAGTCTCTTTGTTAATTTGTGGTTCTTGACTTCCTTCAAGGTTCTATCAGCTTACAACCTTGTTCCTTAAAGACATAGTCTTCTTCGAGAAACTTGATCTGCCTAGAAACAGTCACTGAATGTTTCTCAGGTAGATATAAGTAATATCCTTTAGTTTCCTTAGGATATCATATTGGGAAATTTGTAGTTTCGATGGAAGTTTCAAAACAGATTGTAATAGGACCAGTCAGACTTGTTTGCTGACTGGTGACTTAGATATCAGATAGGATGACCAGCTCAATTGTATAGACAACTGATGTAACATATATGTCACATATTGAGGGGGAATTCAATATGTATAAGCTAAGTCTTGATGATCAGATAATCAGAAGATCAGATAAGCCGAAGATTAGAAGATCAGAAGAGCTGAAGATTAGATAAGCTGAAGATCAGAAGATCAGAAGAGCTGATGATCAGAAGATCAGAAGAGCTGAAGATCAGAAGGCATCAAGAGCAGAAGACCTACATCAGATAACACGAAGAATGTCACATCCTGATTTTCGTAGGCCAAATATGCATAAATTTTATAAGAATTTGCAGCGGAAGTTAATGTTATATAAGAAAATATGCACTTTAAAACTCAAAAGATTCAAATTTGTCTAAGAGATGTGACTACAATTAAATTCTTCAATCTCAATAGCTAAACATGAACTTAACATGACTCAATATACAAAATGAAATCAATTGTTGTAATAGTAGAATTTAAATAAACACTTGAGGCAATCCACCGTCCCTCCACCACACTCCTTAATCTTAAAAATGTTAATGAGATTGGGGTGAGCAAAACAACTAACTCAGTGGGGACTCGTTTGTCAATGTTAAAAACAAATCATGTAAACAATCACTGAATATGCCAACACACTTTAAATTAATTTTATCAAGGACCCACTTTTGATCCGAGCTACTATAGAAACTGTTGAACATGTCATAAACATGTATTATGTTGTCTGTTTCCTGTTGCTGTAGCTATGGAATGTCGCATTTAGACAATAATAATTCACATTCAAAGAATTTAATAAAGATAAACGTAAACTTGAATAGAAATCCCCACCTCGAATTAATGTGGTGGATGCAATGGATGCAATGAAATAACTTTAATCCTTGTTGCGAAAAAGCTCTTTTGAAAAGTATGAAATAATATTTTTTCATGTGTGTTTTAATTTCATGAGAAGAGACCTCTATTTATAGGGAAATAAAATATATTTCCTAGTGAAATTAGGATTCAAATATTTCATGAAAATCTTGAGATCTGATTTTTGTAGATGAAGATTAAAATTTAGAGACATATCTTTTATAAAATTTAAAAGAATAAATTTAGTTAGACTAATAATAATGACGGATATGACGGTTGAATTTATAAACAAAATAGTCAAGGCATGATTTTAAAATTATTTTTCTACAAAACAAATACTGATTTAGGGGCTTTACTTATAAAAGGATAAGTTCAAGCTTATTTTGAAATCAACGATTATGTTATTTAAAATTGGGGTTTAATAAATAGATCTTGTACTCACGGAGAGAAATTACGAATTATTGGAAGGTAAGTATTTAAATTGAATCTCTTGTAAAATTTATAAAGATATGAGAAAGGATTGAAAGAAAATTTAGAATTTTGATAAAAAAAATATTTTTTGTAAATATTGAAAGATAGGCTTGAATTTAAAAGTATTGAAAAAAATCTCTTATTGGATGTTTTACCTATAGTAATAACTAACTTGAGATTTCGGGGGTCAGGTAGTCTTAACTGATCTGACCACATCAAGTTACCTAGTACCAGCCAAGTCAATCAGACAAGAAAAATGTCAATCTTGTTAGTAAATCAAGTGCCGAATTTGTGTACTTGTGAACCAATGAGAAGAAGACACGCACGTACGGAACTAACACTTGTAGACTAGCGCTTCAGAGCCCAACTGCTACAAAAGACAAGCTTGAATGCTTTCGTCCATGCCGCCTCTGAGCACGTCAAATCAAGCCTGCAATCCTACCTAAAATAGACCGAGATTCGAATTGCTCTCCAACAGCTAGTTTGATTTCGTGCCTATAAATGTGGGATCAACCTTCATTCAAAGGTTACGGAAAATATAAAAGCTCAAGCTCAAGCAAGATTTTCGCACGAAGAACACAACTCAAGATTTAATCTAAGTGTTCACCCCAAAAAGTTCTTAGCATAGAATTCTTATCCTCTAGCTTTAGGCTACTCAAATACTAGGATACAATTGTTAGAACATACAAATCTTATACCCAAATCCACAAAGTTAGGTTAAGTTTGTTTAGCAAGATTTCAGACTAGGGTTTCTAGTTTCTGATCTCGGGGATTGTTGAGTGAGAACTCTTGAAACATCTGCTGTATTTGTTGGACTAACACATTAATCTAAGTCCAGATTAGTGAGTGCCCCTGCTGATAGGGAAGAGTGGACGTAGGATGAGTTTTCCAAACCACTATAAATCTTGTGTGATTTATCTGCTTTACACTCTTAACACACTACGTGCTTTATATTCCGTGGATGTTCTGAGTCTGGACCAGATTTGCACCAAGCAACTGATCTGATCAGTTTGACCCATTTGTCATCTGATCTAAAACAGATTACTCAGAATCTGGTTTGTGCAACTGATTTTTCACACGGGTTAACTTATCTTCTGCACCAACAGTTGAACTGATAGAAGCCGAACTGATCTGCTTCCAAGCAATCAGTAAGTCGGATATCAGTCCGTACTGCTTCACTTGCACTCTGATAAGACATACTTGCATATCCACACCTGATCTCACAAAAGTTTTAGAAGTCTATTCACCCCTCCCCTCTAGACTTCCACCCTCACAAAACCCGTTCGGGACCTACAAGTGGTATCAGAGCCATGGTTCTTGCGACCACTGGCTTTGAATATCATCGATTCTTGAGGAAGAATCTTTGTGGTCACTTGAACTGATCTTGAAAAATCCGTTTATAAAACTCATTATCTTCAAACTCACGTAAGCCTAGATAACACGTCTGGAATGAATCATGATCTGCCCAAGTTCTCTGTCGACGAGTACGCCGACTGGTCTCTCAGCATGAGTGACCATCTGGGAGTCATCACCAATAGAATGAGGGAGATTCTTGAGATAGGACCCATCATCATCTATCATTATAATCCAGCTGGAGGAGGAGATCCTACGCAACCAGTTGGAGCAAGAATCAGAAAGAGTCCTTCGCTGATGGATGCAGAAGAGAGGAAATTGTCCAACCTGGATACGGTGGCGGACATCTGATCATGCAGATTGTGGACTCTACAACACATGAGAAGGTCAAGTATTTGAAGACTGCTAAGGAAGTATGGGATACCCTTGCTGAAATCTACAAAGGTAATGATCTGATTAAGGATAACAGATTGCAAGCTGAACTAGTAAACTTCGAAAAATTGAAGATGTTAACAAACGAGACGATTGATCAGCTTGATGGAAGAATTACTCGAGGCGTCAACAGACTGCGTGATTTAGGCCGAGTAATGTCAGATAAGGATATCAACTACAAGATTCTGAGATCACTGACAAAGAAATGGGATACTAAAGTAACAGTGATCAAAGATTGTCAGATATTGGAACCATGAAGCCGAACGATCTGTTTTTCAGCTTGAAAGCGCATGAATTTGATCTGATTGAAAGAGGCAGAGAATCAGATGATGTTCCTTCTGAAGCTACCACAAACTCTACAAAAAATGTTGTATTTCAGGCAACCAGTAGCAGTTCACGATCTGTTGAACCAATGGGAAATATCATCAGCAAAGATGAATAGATTGCTCTGCCGACCAGGAAACTTGAACGATCAAACGTTCAAATGGGAAAGTACAGAAAGTTCTACAAAGACTATAGACAAAGCAGAGGAAGAGATAGGAGATCTACTGACAGATCACCAGAACGAAATCATTCTGATGACAGAAGAGATGATCAAAGAGAGGATCGGAGAGATGACCGATGAGACGACAGAAAGGATGATAGAAGGGATGATCTCAAAGAAGACGGACGAGGTGACAAATCAGAAAGAAGAAGTTCTGATTACAAGCAAGGTGGAAAGTCACCTAACAGATCTTATCGAAGAAATGATTCACCTAACAGAAGAGAATTTGGAGAATCTGGAACCTCCTTCACTACAACATAAACTGCCCCGACCTGACTCCTAAAGAAAGGGATGAGAAGCGAAACAGAAGAGATCAACGATACAAAGACAGAAAATCTATGATAGTAGACACATCTGGTATTGATGACTCTTACCTGCCATCAGATGACTCTGCATACTCATCTGTTGAAGATTTCTGTCTGATAACCAACACTGATGATGTCAACGATCTGAAATTCTCATCTGATGATGACATATGTTTGATGGCCAGAGAAGCTGACCAATCTGATGTAATCTCTAAACCTTCTGTGATTTCTTGTTCCACACCTGTTGTACTGAGCACATCTGCTGGAGAGATTAACCTGCATGTCTATAATGACCAATTGCTTGATGATCTCTCTAATGCAATAGATACTTGTTGGTCCCGGTGCAAACGAGTCTTACACGTGTATGGGGGCGGGAATACACGTGTTCAGTGTTTTTAAAACTTTTCTTTACTGAGGTCAGCTTGGGTCAGGTTGTCCTGATGATTTGGTCCTGAGAAGCACAAATCGCTCTGAGTCAAAGTCTACCTGAGACAGTGATCCTGAGCTGCTTTTAGATACCTCAGATAATCCCAACTGATCCTGAGTTTTCAGAGATCCTGAGTTGCTTAGATCAGATAATTAACTTACTGAATCCTCAGAAGAGTAAGTTCAGTTTGGTAACTATCTGTTCTAGCTACTCAGATGTGCGGAATGGTTTGCCCTTAGTTTATACTCGTTTTAAGCTTTCCTGAAAGCCATCCTTTTAATGGAATAGTGATTAGGCTGTGATTCAATATTATGCAACTTCAGTGGATTGATTCCAACTGAACTATCAGTGAAAATATGCTTTCAATTCAAAGTAATGCAACAGATAAATCGAGCAAAACAGAAAGCAAAGAACACAGCAAGTTATAGTGGTTCAGAGACTCAAGCTCCTACGTCCACTCTCTCTGATCTCTTCAGAGAAATTCACTAATCACCTCCTAAGATTTTCTGACTACCTCTGTAGTTTACTAACCTTTCTATTTTGAGCTTTCTGACTACCTCTGTAGTTTACTAACTCAAAACACACACAAGCTTTCTGACTATCCAAGATAGTTTACTCACTTCTTCTCTAGAGCTTTCTGACTACCTCAATGTAGTTTACTTACTCTTTACAACTCCAATCTCACCAACAATCACACTCAAACTACCTTACAAAGGGTTTGGGGTTTCTTGGTTGGTTTCCAACTAGGATGAGATATCCTTTACAATTAAGAACAATGCAAAGGCTAGGATATCTCGACTAAGCTTTGGATATATCTTATCAAGCTAGGCTTAGTGGAATGAACTCTCTTCGATTTAAAGCACTTGGGAAATTCTTGGATTTTCGAGTGCTTCAACTTGCGATAATAAGTTTGAGCTCTTGAGTTGCTTACAAATTTCCCGTGGCCTTACAATGTAGAGGGTCACAGTATTTATAGGCATACACCAAGGTCACTCTTGAATAACTATCAGTTGGAAGAGAGAGCTTCATGAGTTTCCTCTTATGGTGTGTGAGAAATGACTATATTTAGGGTTTGACACTCCCTAACACGTTTTAGGCAATAGCCTTTCATGTAGCCGGTTATCACTTTTTGCAGTCTGGAACTTAGTACTTCTGACATCTTTTCAGTGACCTATCGCTGCCAGTGTCAGTGATGTACAGTGCTGTCTTCTTCTTTTTGACTTTTGTCTCCAGTTAAAGGTAGACACACAACGGCTCTTTTTGGTTACTATCTCTGAGTGATATAACCTTAACAACACTTTGTCTTAGTTCCTTTTGTCTGCATGAGAATGTCTTGGGCAATATCTATTTTTCTAAGGAATAGCGTTCTTCTCAGTATTGCATCTTTCAGATAGATATTTTCAGTGTCTCGGAACATTCAGGTTTATACTGAGCATTCAGTACATTACTGAGTCTTCAGTAATTACTGTGCCTTCAGTATTCTTGATCTTCAGTCTTCAGTCTTCTGTGTCTTCAGAGTCTTCAGGGTCTTCTGAGTCTTCTGAGTCTTCAGGGTCTTCTGAGTCTTCACAGATATACTGACTGATATACTGAGTCTTCATGCTGAGTCTTCTGTTTCTCAGTTTCATACTGAGTCTTCAGTATCTCAGTTTCACACCGAGTCTTCAGATTCTCAGTTTCATACTGAATCTTCAGAAACTTCAGTTTCATACTGAAAC
Organism: Stenogyne calaminthoides; assembly: GCA_037126765.1. Lineage (NCBI taxonomy): Eukaryota > Viridiplantae > Streptophyta > Magnoliopsida > Lamiales > Lamiaceae > Stenogyne > Stenogyne calaminthoides. Next base: position 7,879,804 of record JBBCBC010000029.1, on the reverse strand, counting down.
TTCAGTTTCTTCAGAAACTTACTGAGTTCTTCAGAATCTTCAGATCCTAACCTGATCTATATCTGCTGACTATACATTTTGCAGATAACATCCTGAATACTCTAAAACTGAATCCTGACTCAACTATCAAGATTATTCTGAACATGTCATACTCAGGGGTTTTGGGATCTAATCAAAATCATATCTTTATTAACTTCATCTCCCAACAATTTCCCCCTTTTTGATGATGCCAAAACCTATCTTGTTACAAAGCACTTAACCTATACTCAGGTTTTAGTTTATCCTATTACAAGATTGGTTTATCTCCAACAGTTATCTAAACAGAGACTTTTCCAACAATTTCCCCCACAAATAATGAGTCTCTCAACAATTAATCTCCCAACAATTTCTTCAGTAATGAATCTCTCAAAGGATTCATCACCAAACAATTAATCTCCCAACAATTAATCTTAGAGACAACATATAGGCATATCAAAATTAAAGACATGTAAATAAGATAATGAGATATTATCTTTTGAGCATAAATGATAAGGTTTCATTGATGATAGGTAGACATTTACAAATTACATGAATCTTCTGAGTCTTCATCTTCAATCTTCTTCTGCTCTTCAGCTCGGGCTCTTCAGTTCTGATCTTCCACCTCATCAGCAGGGACTTCAAGGTTGAACATTCCGTAATATCTTCTTTTCAGCGCATCTCTTTCTTTAATGATATCAGGATTGTTCCCTGTCAGACCCAACTGAATGGCATACTGAGAAATCTCTTGAGCAATGGCTTTCTCATTCACACAGCCATTCTCCAGCCTGGGAGGAGGGTACGAGTATGGACCAGGGGCGGTTATCTGTACCTTTCCTTCATCCGCAAGATTTAACCAGCTTTGAAGATACTTCGGATAAAAGGTCAAGAGATAGTCAATGAAAGCCTCATTGGGATCTGAGCTTTCCCCTCTCCATTCTCTAAGCACATCATAGTAGAACCAGAAAGTTCTCTTGATTTCTTCCCATGCATCATTGTACTGGATTGACATCCATTTGTCAACATGCGGCCATTTATGTGCTTTTGTGTTCCCTCTCCTCTTGCTTGCGAACTTTTTGAAACCACTCCTTCTCTTCTGCTCTTCTTCTACCTTCTTTCTGATCACTGGTACACCAGAAACAGAAGCAACAGTCTTTTTAGCTTGTTCAACTTGGAGTGTTTTCAGAGCACTTCTGGTATTGAAGACCTTCTTCTGTGGCTCAACCTCAGATTCTTCAATATCCTGAATCAGCTTTATCTGAATTGGCTTAGAAGCCTTAGCTCTTTTGCCCTCAGGCTCCTCAAACGCCACAGCTTTCCTTTTGATGGGCATTTCAGCACCAGCTTGGCTTGTTCCAATTCTTCCTCCACCACTCAGTTTCTCTGCAGCAACTTCTTGCATTGTTTCCTCTGAAACCTGAGTGTAGATTGGCTTCTCCACCTTCTTGAACTTTAGCTTCTCAGTGGCCTCGATTTCCTTCATGGCTTTGGCAATTATTTTCTTTTCAGCTTCCTTGACAATCTTGCCCTTCAAAGTATGTTCCAATAAATTTCTGAGATCAGCTCAGGGTCTTTCCCCCTTCTTGGAACCATACTTTGGTAGAAGCCTGGAAAGTGATGTGTCCATGTGATATTGTTCTTTACTGACACTCCCCACCTCCCCTGCCAACTGATCTTGCTCCTCCTCGAGCCTTCTAAGGTGGTTCTTCGCCACTGAGAATTCTTCAGACATATGAGCAAATTGGCTAGAGAGAGCTTCCTTGAACATGTCTGTCATCTTGGCCATGAGCAATGAGCTCATCTCCTCAACAGCATTCTTCACCAGCATCTCATTCTTCTCTACCAATTTGGCTTCAAGAATTGTAGTCTGTTCCTGATGCTTCTGCTTCAGCTCTGCATTAATTTCAGCCTTGACCCCATCCATCTTCTCCTCAATCTTTCCTTCAATGGTGGTCAGCTTCTCAGTCAGAGTGTTCTGAAGTTGCACCAGGTCTGAAGAAGAACTCAAGCTTTCCATCTTCTGACTTTGGTTGGCCAATACCTCCTCCATCTGAGCAATTTTGTTCAGGATTGGCTCAACCTTCTCCAACTTCTCCATCACCGGGGTGAGATAAATCTCAGGAGCATTTCTGACATGCTGTGTCTCCTGAGCTGGCTGTTCAGCCTGAGTCTCAGTCTGAACCTGAGCTTCAGATTCAATCTGGATCTGGGATTCACCCTGAGCTTGGGTGTCCACCTGAGCCTCAGTCTGCATATCAGACATTACAGATTTAAAGATAGGTACTTCAGTAATCCTGGCATAATTGTTAATAGTGCCAAAAGTTACCTGAAGGCTAACTTCAGTCTGAGGATGTTCGACAGCAGCCTCTTCAGCATCAGTTGAGTCTTTCTCCTTCTGAGATTGACTCTCATCATCCCCTTGTTGGTCCCCATTCTGAGATTTGTCTTTGGAGCTCGGGGCACCAACTTCAGGAACCATCCTTTTAGCAACTTTCTTTTTAACCAACTCATCAAAGTCAGAGATTTTCATTCTGAGCTTGGTTTTCCTGAATCCTGAGAATTCAGTGAGAAGAGCTGTTTCCTCGTTCCACCAGTCTTCGCCTCTGAATGAAGCAATGTTGAGCATTTACGGAAGAGTCTGGTTGAGGATGTAGACCATTGACCTCAATCTGAAGAAGATGTCTTGGAGGTCAGGGAATGAGCTAAGCTCAGGGTAGCGGTCAAGGATGAACCGTTCCCCCTTGCTTCGCCATTTGGTCTCTTCAGCTTCACCCTTCTTGAGCATTGGGCTCTCAAGTTCAGTAGAAAGATCTGCTGAAAGATCAAATAAAAGATCACTCAGGAGCTCATCAACATTCATCGGCTCCTGAGGCTCAGCAATTTCTGAGGGTTAGGCAGGCAGCTCCTCAGTCTGAATCTGAACTGGTTATGAGGTCTGAGCTGGTGCTTCCTCAGTATGACTCTGAGCTTGATCCGCAATCTGAGCAGACATTTCCTCAGAAGGAGTCTGAACTTGCTCTGAGGTCTGAGCAGGTTCTTCCTCAGTAGGAATCTGAACAGCTTCTGAAGTCTGAGCAGGTACTTCCTCAGCAGGAATCTGTACTTGCTCTGAGGTCTGAGGTCCTTGGAATATTTCTTGAGAGAACTTGTCAGAGCTTAATGACGTCTCAAGAACCTCAGAGAAGACTTGCTCCTCAGTTTTCTCCTGTGCCGTTGAGATAACCTGAGCCAGCACTTGCAAAGGCGATTTCTGAGCTTCTTGGCTCTCCGGTTGAATCTCCTCAGATTCACTCTCCTCCTCATCATCATCATCAGTGAGAACCACCATTCTTTTGCTCTTTGGAGCAAGGGTCTTTTGCTTCTTCAATTTTTCACCCTGCTCCTTCTTGGCCTCCAACAAAGCCTTCCCCCTGGCTTGTTGGGTTTCTTCAATAGCAGCAGCAATAGGTGATTCCACCTTTTTCTCTTTCTTCCCTTTGATAGTCCTCTTTGCAGCAATCGGCTTGAACAACACCTTGGACTTAGGGAATGGAGTAGAGTTAGCAAAGATATCCTCCTCCTCTCGGCACATTTCCAAAATAAAAGCTATTTTGGTGGCATGGAGTATCCTGCCTTTGATCGATATTACACCATCCTCTTTTTTTATGACCTTGGCTTGCTCACTCACCACCTTGATCAGATACTTCAGCCAGTTGAGCTCCTTGGTGGGTGAGTCCTCAATCGCCGCCATCAATCGGAGTTTGGGAGTGCTAATCTGCTCAAAGCTCCCCGATCTACTCATGATGCATTTACTCACAATATCCATCAACACTCTGTATTTTGGCTTTAAATGCCGCTTATGCAGAGTTACCTCAAACTTAACAGGATTCTCAGTAATCCCATCAAGATACTCTTGCTCCCATCCCAACATATACAAAGTGGGATCATCTCCCCTATCGCACAACTCAAAAACATCGTTTAGATTTTTAGGGACTATGTACAGCTCCCGAACAAAATCTATATACTTCGATGTATGCTCTAAATGCAAAACAGAAATCTTGGACTCAATATTATTATCCTCATCTATTTCCATATTAGAGACGAACTCTATTACCTCTCGCGAATACTCAGCCTCTGGTCGGTTTGCGGCAAGATTCGTCAGTTTCGCTAAACGAATCAAATGGAGCGCCTCCTCTTCGTGTTTAGCATTGGAAGTACTCTCCAGAGATACAACGAACTCATACCATGGCTTACTGGTTTCGGCCAATCTGTCAAATATGGATAGAGTCATTTTGAAGATTTGAAGATTTAGGGTTTGGATTTTCTCCATCCTGATGTCCTTTTTCTCGACATGATCTCTGATGAAGTGATGTCTGATATCCACATGCTTGCATCTGGTGTGCAATACCGGATTTTGTGAAATAGCAATGACACTATTATTATCACAAAATATTGGTACTTCATTGGCTATAACTTTATAATCCCTTAATTGTTGTCTGAGCCAAAGAATCTGAGCACAGCAGCTTCCTGCAGCCATGTATTCAGCTTCAGTAGTACTGGTTGCTACTGAGGTCTGTTTCTTCGAAAACCAAGATATCAACTTACTTCCAAGAAATTGACAAGTTCCTGTTGTGGACTTCCTGTCAATTCTACAACCTCCATAATCAGCATCTGAGTAACCAGTTAATTCAAGGTTATCATCAGCTGGATACCATAATCCTCTATTCACTGTGCCCTTAAGATACTTCAGTATCTTTTTGGCAGCCTCCATGTGACTAGCCTTAGGATTAGCTTGGTATCTTGCACATATCCCAACAACAAATGTTATATCAGGCCTACTTGCTGTGAGATAGAGCAATGATCCAATGATTCCTCTATAATCAGTATGACTTACTGATTTGCCTTCAGAATCAGGATCCATCTTGTAGTTAGTATTCATGGGAATCCTAACTGTATTGCAATTCTGTACACCATACTTGGCAATCAGATCCCTGGTGTACTTTGCCTGGTTGATGAAGATTCCTTCCTTTGATTGTTTCACTTGAAGACCTAGAAACAAATTCATCTCTCCCATCATTGACATCTCAAACTTACCTTTCATCAGTGTTGAAAACTTTTCACACAGCTGATGGTTTGGAGATCCAAAAATGATGATGTCATCAACATATATCTGAACTAGTAAGATATCTTCCCTATCTTCTATCCTGAACAGAGTTCTATCAACAGTTCCTTTGACAAAACCATGGTCAGTAAGAAACTGAGAAAGAGTATCATACCATGCTCTGGGTGCTTTCTTAAGACCATACAAAGCTTTTCTGAGCCTGTAAACTTGGTCATTCTGTCTGAAACCAGGAGGTTGTTCTACATAAACCTCTTCCTTAAGCACACCGTTCAGAAATGCACTTTTCACATCCATTTGATAGACTGTGAACTTCCTGTGGGCAGCATATGCAAGAAACAATCTGATGGCTTCTAGTCTTGCAACAGGTGCAAAGGTTTCATCATAATCCAAGTCTTCTTCTTGGGAATAACCTTGTGCAACTAGCCTTGCCTTGTTTCTTACAATGTTGTTGTTTTCATCTCTTTTATTCTTGAATACCCACTTGGTTCCAATAACATTGTGCCTTTCAGGCCTATTCACTAGCTCCCATACTTCATTTCTTGAGAATTGATTCAGCTCTTCTTGCATAGCAGTAATCCAAAAAGAATCTTGTAGAGCTTCTTCAATCTCAGTAGGCTCTTTCTCTGATAGGAAGCAGCAGAATAGTGCACTTTCACCATGGAACCTTCTTGTTTTGACACCTTCAGTTAGATCACCCACAATCTGACTTGTAGGATGACTATCTAACCATCTTCTTCTAGATGTTCCTCCTTCAATAGTATCCTCAACATTTGAAATGTTAGGTTCAGTTAGTTCATTAAACTCAGGGAACAACAGAAAAGGAGAAATGGAATCATCTTCCTCAGGGGAAATTCCATTCAGAACATTGTCAGAGACATTGGTTCCCCTTTGGTTGATAGATTCAGAATTTGCCTCAGCTGTGACCACATCTTCATTGACATTACATACCCGAGTCTGAACTGGTGTCTATTCAGATTGGTCAGCTTCAGTGTGTTGGTTTTCCTTCAGTTGAGAATTCCCATTCTGAGTCTCACCATCCTGAGCTACATCCTGAACTTCTTTGTCTGAGTCTGAGTCACTCCAATCATAGAAGGTGACTGACTTCTTCTTTTCAGGTTCAGTGGATGTTTTGTCATTCTTTTTCAGGCTTAATCTGGTGATTCTCTTGGTCAGTTCTCCTGAATCATGTTCCTGTTTCTTCTGAACACAAGTAGATTCATCAAAAACAACATGAGGTGTTTCTTCCACAATAAGAGTCCTACAATTGTAAACTCTGAAGGCTTTACTGACTTCAGAATATCCTAAGCATATCCCTTCAACAGCTTTGCTATCAATAGTTTTCAACTGATCTTTACCATTATTGTGTATGAAACACTTGCAACCAAACACACGAAAGAAAGAAACAAGAGGCTTCCTTTCATTCCACAGCTCATATGGAGTTTTTCCTTGGTACTTGGTCGGCATGGATGTTTCCGAGAGTAAAGCATGCGGTGTTGATAACCAAAACCCAAAATCTCTTAGGAATATCGACAAAGAATCATTGTCCTTGCGAACTTCTTTGAGTCCTATTTTTCTTCTTTCAAAGAACACCATTATGTTGTGGGGTCCTTGCGGTGATGTTTCATGAGTTATTCCATTTGTTTTGACAATAATCGGATATAATATGATTGATAAACTCGGCCCTTTATATCGATCCGATTTGACCACACTCAGATTCTTTCGATCTTGAGCCTTTTCATGAGTTCAAACAGATTTTTATGCGAGTCTCTTTCTTCTTGGTAAGAATATGACCCATGTGTATCTAGAGTAGTCATCAACTACCACAAGTGTGTATTTTTACGCCATTAGTGCTCACGGTGTTCTTTGGACCAAAGAGATCCAAATGTAACAGTTGTAATATTCTTTCAGTAGAAACATCTACTTTGCTTTGAAAGATGCTCTGATTTGTTTTCCTTTATGATAAGCATCACATACATGTTCTTTACTGAACACTTCATTAGGTAACCCCCTCACATGCAAGTTTGTTAAGGGTTTTGAAGTTTAAGTGATTCATTCTTTTGTGCCACAACCAACTGGTATCAGTGGAACTTTTTGCAACTAAACATGTATCTTTAGGAGTTGAACTCCAATCGACCAAGATACACATTTCCTTTTCTAGTACCAACAAGTAAAATTTTACGTGAAGTATTGTCTTTCACATAACATAAGTTCTTTGAGAACTCAACATTGAATCCTTTGTCCGCAGAATTGGTGACGAAAGCAAATTATGCTTTAGACCAGACACATATGAAACACCATGGATATGAACAGAGTCAACTTCAAGAGTTCCATATCCTTCAGTTTGTCCTTTGGAATTGTCTCCAAATGTGATCTGAGGACCTTTTTGCTCAACATAATCAGTGATTAGTTGCTTATATCCTGTCATATGTCTTGAACATCCACTATCCAGATACCATACAGCAGGAGCCAACTCATTTCCACTCATCATTGCTATGTTGTATTCATTCAGCTCAGTGCCCTTTTCCTTCACCTGAAAAACAGATCAGTTCTTAGGTACCCATTTGGTGTAGGGTCCTACCAGGTTAGCTGTACCTTTTGGAACCCAAATCTGCCTAACAACTCTAATTACTTTAGAGTGGCTGATTTGTCTCCCATAAACATCTACATACACATTCACCACCCTAGGTGCCTTGACAATATCCAGGTGTATGAGTGCGGCCTTAGCATGAACATGAGCCTTAGAGTTCTTCTTGGGTCCAGGCCTTTTGTTCAAGTGCCTTGGCTTTTGTCTTGTTGGTCTCTGTCTCTCTGTGACTTGGGTTCAAGAAACCTTTACCCTTAGGCAAGTGGGGTTTGGGTTGCTGTCTTTGAAATTGGGGTCTTTCGATGTCGAGGACTTGGTCTTTTCGGTTGATAATATCTCTGTTGAGTGTTTCTCTTACGAAAATTCCTCGATGGTTTAGTCGAGATCTCTTGAGTTGGTATTCTTAGCACGAGGCTTTGAAATCTTGGCTTTGAAGATTTCCTCGAGTGGTCGGGTTTTCTAGCCTTTTCGAGGTCTGCGCTTTCTTCCTGAACCTTGTTTTTTTACGAAACCATAGGTCCTTTACCCTTGTCTAAAACTCTGGGGCGGTTCTTGAGAAGAAGATTAGGTGCCACTTGTTTAACAAAGACGATCTTGGTGCTACTAGAAGCAAAGATTCGAGAAGACCTTGTGAGGTTCCCCTGGAATGTATCCCAATCCATCTTTTTATAGTTCTTGGTCTTTGATAACTCTGAATTTCATCAATCACTTTAGATGCAGAATTCAATAGAGTTAACTTTTCTGCGCAAGACTATCCTCACATTTCTTTAGAGTTTCATGCTTCTCAAAGAGGTCATTGAACTTAGTTCTGATAAGCTGAATCTCCTCAGTGGATTTCTCTAATTTTCCATTCAGGATCTCTATCACCTTCTCTTTTTCTGAGAGTTGTAATTTCAGAACATCTAGTTCATCAGTAGTTCCCATCAATTGAGAAGTGATCTCAACATTTTTAGAGTCTTTCCACTTGATTCTCGTGATCGGTTCCTTGTTACGCTCTTGAGTTTCAAATGAGCGATTCTTGTAATACGAGAATAGTCCTTCATAAGATTCTCAAATGAATCCATCAGTCAAAATTCTTTATTTCTGATTGAACTTGAGAACTCATGTGCTTGTGTAGGAGGAACAACAGAGATAGAAGAATTTACCTCCTCTACGACCATAAGGCGAGATATCATCCTTTATCACTATCTCGAGAAAATCTCATCCGAGGAGGCTGGAACCTTCTTCAGAATGTTCTTCTTCCTCTGCAATCATAGCTTTCTTGCTGAAGAACTTCTTATCTCTTTTGGCTTGTCTTTCCTTTCTTTCTTTAGCACTTAGCTCAGGACAGTCATATTGAAAGTGACCTTTCTTCTAACAGTTGTAGCATCTGTTGGCATCATCATCCTGATCACTTTCCTCCTTGGTCTTGGAGTCCTTCTTTTTGGATGAAGATCCTTCAGCTTTCTGGTCCTTTCTTTTCTCAGTGTATCTATCCCCAGCTTTTGAGTCTCTCTTGTACCAGTGATTCCTGTAATATTTCTTATATTTCCCATATCTGCTATTGAGTCTTTCAAACCTTCTTGCCATCAGTACTAGCTTATCCTCATGCTCATCCTGATTTTTGGTAAGTGAGTTCTCAGACTCTCTAGACTTACAGGATTTCTCTTTGGCTTTGAAAGCCACATTCTTGCTAGATGAAGAATCATCTTTGCTGTCAGCTTTCTTAGATTTCTTGTCAATCACAAACTCATAAGCTTTCAGTTCAGAGAAAACTTGTTGATATGGCATGGAATTAATATTTTTGGTGTTTTCAATCACCACAGCATGTATATCCCATTTCTTAGATAATCCTCTAAGAATTTTCAGTGCCACTTCTCTCCGTGGGTATCTTTTCCCAAGAGCATTCAGATCATTCATGATGCTAGTGAATCTGATTTCAAGTTTGTCAATGGATTCACCATCTTCCATTTCAAAGCTATCAAACTTTCCAATAGCAACAGAAAGTTTGTTTTCCTTAATATGATCGTGCCTTGACACATAACAAAGAATCGTGTCCCATATTTCCTTTTGCAGTTTCACATTGAGAAATCATCCCCATAACACCATCATCAATAGTGCTATATAAAGTATCTTTAGCAATGTAGTCAAGATTGACTAACTTTCTCTCATCAGGAGTAAGTTGATCATCTGACTTTGGAAATTCATCTCTGGGATCATTTCTCTCAGTAGCAGTGATTCTGGGATTCACAACAGTGAATTTGAATGGTCCTTCAGAAACCACTCTCCACATTCTTTCATGTTTTGAACATAGATGAGCCTGCATTCTTAATCTCCATAGGTCATAGCTATCAACAGAGAACATAGGAAGTTTCTTAGAAGGAATAATGACTGAGCCTTGTAAGATATCAGCAAATAGATCTGTTCAGTAGACCACCAGAGTCTTTCAGCAAATTAGACTATGGCTTACCAAAGCGAGTGGTCAAGTTGAACTACTGCTCTGATACCACTTGTTGGTCCTGGTGCTAACGAGTCTCACACGTGTATGGGGGGGGAATACACGTGTTCAGTGATTTTTAAAACTTTTCTTTTCGAGGTCGGATGGGTCGGGGTTGTCTAATGATTTATACGAGAAGCACAGACGCATACTGAGTCAAAGTCTCATCGAGACAAGGATCCCGAGTCGCTTTTGCTTCAGACAAATAGCCCAACCGAAGTCTGAAGTTTTTCAGAGATCCTGTTTGCTTGGATCGAGATAACTATCTTCTTGAACCCTCGATGAGATTTAGTTCGATTTGGTAACTATCTCATTTCTGTTTACTCAAGTGTGCGGAATGGTTGGCCCTAAATTTATACTCGTTTTTTAGCTTTCTTTGAAAATCTTCCTTTTAATGAAACAAATGATTAAGGCCGTGATCGGTTGATGCAAGTTCAAATTGGATTGATTCCAACCGAATATCGAGAAATTATGCTTTCAAATTGAAAAACATGCAATGAATAATAATGCAAAGATGAGAAAGCAAAACAACACATCAATTATAGTGGTTCAGAGACTCAAGCTCCTACATCCACTCTCTCTGACCTTCAGAGAAATTACTTAACCACTTCCTAAAGCTTTCTGGCTGACTCACTGCAGCTTACTCACTTTTCTACTTTGAGTTTTCTGGCTGACTCACTGCAGCTTACTAACTCAACACACACAAGTGTTCAGACTACCACAAGTAGCTTACTAACTTCTTCTCTAGAGTTTTCTGGCTAACTCACTGTAGCTTACTAACTCTTTACAAGTCCAACTCACCAACAAACACACACAAACTACCTTACAAAGGGTTTGGGTTTTGGGTTGGTTTCCAACTAGGATGAGATATCCTTTACAATAAAAACAATGCAAAGGCTAGGATATCTCTACTAAGCTTTGGATATATCTTATCAATCTAGGCTTAGTGAATGAGCTCTCTTCAATGTGAAACACTTGGGAAATTCTAGGTGTTTAGAGTGCTTCAATTTGCAATAATACGAATGAGCTCTTGAGTTGCTTTCAAATTTCCCGTAACCTCTCAATGTAAAGGGTCACTAGTATTTATAGGCAACTTCACCAAGGTCACTCTTGAAAAACTATCCGTTGGAGGAGATAGCTTCATGAGTTTCCTCTTATGGTGTTTGATGAACGACTATTTTTAGGGTTTGAATACTCCCTTGCATGTTTTAGGAAATATGCTTTCATGTAGCCAATCACCACTTTTTGTAGTATGGAACATAGTACTACTGGCATGCTTCAGTGTCCTATCGCTTTCAGTGTCAGTAAAGTACAGTGTTGTCTTCCTCTGATTGGTTCTTGTCTTCGGTAAATGTAGACAAACATAACGGCTCTTTTTGGTCAACCTCTCTGAGTGAGATAACCTTAAATAACACTTGGACTTAGTTCCTTTTGTCAGCATATGAAAGTCTTGGGCAATATCTATTTTTCTGAATATTCGCATTTTTCTCAGTTTTGTAGTCTTCAGGTAGATATTATTCAGTGCCTCGGAACATTCAGGTTATACTAAGTATTCAATATCTTCTTGAGTCTTGATAACTCATTTGTGTCTTCTGTGTCTTGATATCTTACGAGACTTGATGTCTTCTTGATGTCTTGAGTCTTGATTTCTTCTTATCGAGTCTTGATTTCTTGAAACTTCTTGAGTCTTGATTTCTTGAAACTTACGAGTCTTGATTTCTTCAAAAACTTCTTGAGTCTTGATTTCTTGAAACTTCTTTGAATCTTGATTTCTTGAAACTTCTTGAGTCTTGATTTCTTGAAACTTCTTGAGTCTTGATTTCTGCGAAACTTCTTGAGTCTTCAGAATCTTCAAAATCTAACCTGATCTATATATGTTGACTATACATGGTGCAGATAACATCCTGAACACTCTATCTTTGAATCAGGCTTCGATCTATCAAGATTATCCTGAACATGTCATACTCAGGGGTTTTGGGATCTAATCAAAATCTTCTTTATTAAATTCATCTCCCAACTGTTGGGAAATTTGTATTTTAGTTTTGATGGAAGTTCCAAAACGGGTTGTAATAGGACGGTCGGACACATTGGTGATTGATGACTTAGAATCGGATTAAGATGACCAAATTTAAATGTATAGATAGGCGATGTAAAGATAGGTAACATATTGAGGGGAACTCAATATGTATAGGTCGGTCGAAGTATCGGATGACCCCGGATAAGGTCGGATGATCAAGACTAAGAACAAATCGAGAGGACAAGAAGTCGAGGAAGATCGGTGAAGGCGAAGACATCAAGACTCGGATGAACACGAAGACTCGGATGAACTCAAGACTCGGATAAACTCAAGACTTCCTGTGTGAACAAAACTCAAGACTCGGTGATGATGAAGACATCGAGGCTCGAGTCACCAAGATCGAAGACTACCGGAAGACACGAAGACCTATATCAGCCGAGTCTGCATATTGAGCTAAGACAATCTGCATCAGAAGACTCAACAAGGTAGACTGATCAATTTCTTGATCAAGTCAACTCACACCTGGTGTCAATCGAAAAGATACACCAGACTAGATGAATCTTCTACAAAAGGAATATCAATCGTCTAACGGACAAATTAATGAAGTGCCGCCTCGCGAAGCCAAGGAGAAAGCGACACGTGCACAAAAAGAGCTGACATTACGGGATTCGACACTGCGGACATAAACGACGCTAATCATGCCTACGGCCATGCCAATATTTGGAGCACGTCACAATCATATCCTACAACCTACCTAACATAGCCCGAAATTCAAATTGCTCTCCAACGGCTCTTTGATTTCGAGGTCTATATAATGGGATTGCTCATCAAGTGAAAAGAAAAGAGGACAAGAGACCAACTATTCTCACATGAACAATTGAGCAAAGCGGAACAACAACATTAACGCAAATTCTCAAGAAGCAAAAAGCCTTCAGAATTTCCGCTGGAAGAACACCATATTTGAAGATTATTCTTAGAGTGTTCATCCCATTGGTCTTAGCAAGAAATCCTATCCACTAGCATTTGGCTACCTAAAATACCAGGATAGATTTCCAGTTGGAACCCTCAAACATTCTTTACCCAAACTCAAGTTAGGTTAAGTTTGTTACCGTAAGATTTCAGACTCTGATTTCTAGTTCGGTTGAGTGTGAACTCGATAAACATCTGTTGAGTGTGAACTCGGTAAATATCTATCGGCTATCCCGTGAGCGAGATAAGTCCCGTAGGTTAAGTTCGGTTAAGTTCGGTTAAGGTTCCTCTGTGTTAAGGGAAGAGTGGACGTAAGACGGGTTTCGTCTGAACCACTATAAAAGTCTTGTGTGCATTGACTTGCTTTCTTATTGCTTTACACTATTCACACAACTGTGTTTAAAAGCGCATACATATTCTAAGTTAAGCTCAGTCTGCACCAAGCAACTGATTTGATCAGGTTGACACCTTAGTCAGCTGGTTGAAAACCGACTTAAGAATCTGAATTGATAAAACTGGTTTTTCACACGGGTAAAAACAAGCTTCCGCACTCTCAGTTAAACTGACAGAGATCAAACTGATCTGCCCTCAGGCACTCAGTAAGATTGAACATCAGTCTAAACTGATACACTAGCACTCTGATCAGGAAATCTGCAAATCACATCTGATCCGCACGAAAAGTTTTAGAAGTCTATTCACCCCTACCCTCTAGACTTCTACCCTCACAAAACCTATTTGGGACCTACAAGTGGTATCAGAGCAGTGGTTCTACAGACCACTGGCTTTGAGTATCATCGATTCTTGAGGAAGAATCTTTGTGGTCATTTGAATAGATCTTGAAAAACCATTTTCAAAACTCATTCGTTTTCAAAATCACTCAGCATGGATAATACCTCTGGTATGTATCATGATCTGCCTAAGTTATCAATTGATGAGTATGCAGATTGGACTATATACATGTGCAATCATCTGGGATCGATAAGCGGCAGAATGATGGAAGTCATTGAACGAGGACCCATCATCATATATCACGACAACCCAGCAGTTGGAGGAGATCCAGATCATGCACCGGGAAGTCTTGTACAAAAAAGCCCAACCCTGATGGATGCAGAAGAAAGAAAGCTGTATACTCTAGATACAATCGCCAGACATATAATCATGAAGACGATGGATAAAGTCACCAAGGAGAAGATAAAGTATCTCAAAACTGTGAAACAAATGTGGGATACTCTTGCTGAGATGTGCGAAGGAAATGATCAGATCAAAGATAGTCGACTACAAGCTGAACTGGTGAAGTTCGAAAAACTCAAAATGCTACCCAACGATACCATCAACGAGCTCGATGGGAGGATCACCATGTCAGTAAATAAGCTACGAGAACTTGGAAGAGAGATGTCAGACAAAGACATCAATTACAAGATACTGAGATCTCTCACCAAGAAGTGGGACATGAAAGTCACGGTAATCAAGGATTGCCAAGACATTTCCAAGATGAAGCCAAGTAGCTTGTTCCTAAGCCTTAAAGCCCATGAGTTCAATTTAATCGAAAGAGGGCAAGCAGATGAAGACGAGACGCCTGCTGAAGCCTCAACATCTAAATTAGTTGCATTCAAAGCAACCAGCAGCAGATCAAAGGCCACTGAACCTGTTGGAAACATAATGAGTCAAGGTAGCAGACGCTTTCTCGCTTATCAGAAACTTGAAAGATCAAATACTCAACTTGGTAAGTATCGCATATTCTATAGAGACTATCAAGACGACAGAAGAAACAGGAGGCCAACTGACAGATCACTGGAAAGAACCAGATCTGATGATCGAAGAGATCACAGAGAAGAAAAGAAAAGAGATGATCTGTCAGATGAAAGAAGAGATAACAGATCTGACAGAAGGAGTTCATATTACTATCAGAAAGGGGAGTCACCTGACAGATCCTACAGAAGGAGTGACTCACCTGGCAGAGGAAGTTCCGTAGATCGAGGATCATGCTTCAACTGCGAGAAACCAGGCCACTACAGCACCGACTGTCCTGACTTGACTCCCAGAGAAAGAGAAGAAAAGCATAACAAAAGAGAGCAACGCGTCAGAGACAGAAAAGCCATGGTCGCTAACACATCTGGAATTGATGATTCCTATCTGCCTTCTGAGGATTCTGGCTACTCGTCAGAGAAGACTTCGGTTCGATAAGCGATCTTTGTTGATTTCCTCGAGCAGGAAGATCGATATTCTCTTCGGATGACGATGAAATCTGCTTTGATGATGGCGAGGAGGAAGACCAACTGAGGTAACCTCCAAACCTTCAGCTTTTTCAATTTCCACACCTGCTATTATTAGCACACCTGCTGGAGAGATTGACTTGCAGCTCTACTCTGAGCAATTGCTTGATGATCTCTCTGAAGTAGTAGACACTTATACAATAGTGGAAGCTGAAAATGACAAGCTAAGGATCAGAAATAATCGACTTTGTTAAAGAGAACTATTTGTCAAGAAAGCTACTTAATCGAAATCAATCAAACCGCTTTCGAGGAAGGTAACTGAGGAACTTAACGTTCTGAAAGTTAAATCTTCTGATTAGGAGAAGCAGATCAAAGATCAGCTAGGAATCAACAAACAACAAGCTGATGATTTCAAAATTCTACAAGCTAAATTTGATGAGCTATTCCGACTACATGAGAGTCTAAAATCTACTGAGGATAGTTTGCACAAGAAAATAGAGGTTTTCACAAAGTCATCAAAAACCGTTCAAGAAATGAACACCTATTTTCGAACGCCGACTAACAAGAAGGGAATTGGGTATGAGAACCCTTCTACATCCTCAAAGCCCCCGTTTGACTCACTTCAGAAGGGTGTAATCAAATGAGTCTCTGACAAAGATACACAAAAAGCTAAACATGTATCTGATAAGGGAAAAAGACCTGCTGAGCAAGTAAGGCAAGTGCCTAATCGAAAGGAACAGAAATGGACCCTAATCGATTAAGCATCACCGAGGAATCACCGAAGAATCCAGTTCTTCTGAAGAAACCTCAACCTGATCAGCAGATTAGGTATCAGAAGAGACAACCTGTAAAAAGGAAATCTAATCTGAGACCCAATCAAGGTCAGCTGCCTAATAAGCAAGCTATAGGTAAACTGCAAAGACCATCTATGCCAAAGCAGTCGTACCTACCCTTATAACCGTGAGATCTAGGCTCTCTTTTTGAGCCATTAATCGATTAAAAAAAGAAGACAAAATATAAAGAAAAATCACAAGTCTTCTAAGTCACCCAAGGCTCACACGAATAATCATACTAATCAGAAAGCATATAAAGAGACGTATGATTATGTTGATATGTATGGGAGACAAATCAGACCTTCTAATCTATCTGATTTTCATAGAAGTGCTCTGTTTGTGTGGATCCCTAAATCCACCATTAACCCCCGGGACCCAATTCCAAAGGGGTACCTAAAGTCCGATTCGACAGCGAGGTTCGCGTGGGGTGGCCAACAAAGGAGGTGCACAAGCAACTATCCGGTACATCGATAGTGGATGCTCAAGGCACATATTTCGAAGCAAACATCTCCTTAGCTCTTACAAAGAACAAGAAGGCCCACGTGTACGCTTCGGTGATGATAACTTTGGTTTTACCAAAGGATTCGGAACCTTAGAGAATGATGATGTACAAGTAACTAGAGTCTCGTATGTCGAAGGATTAAAGCACAATCTACTATCAGTATCACAATTCTGCGATAACCGGATTGGCGTTGAGTTCTCGGCGGCGGTGTACATCCGTAACTTGATCTTGCTGATTTAACAGTCAATCGGACCTAAGGTACGCACAATAATCGATTGAAAGTTCATTACGGTGAGATAAAGATCAAATGAACCATCGGTTTGGGGAACTCTGAAGTTCCTCTTAAGCAGGACATCAAGACATGATGAGTCCAACATCACCGAGACATGTTCTTATCAAGTGGATCATAATTCCAAGACCACTCCCAATCACTAGTAATGAACTACTATCGAAATGGATGATGTTCTCCCAAAAGGCCGACATCGAGAAAAGAAGGACTTGGATTACCGGTCATCCAACCGATCCGATTATCGAGACCCATCCGATAGAGTCAAAAACTAGACATCGGATTGGTGAAAGTGCCATATCTTTGTTGTTATCCGTCTTTGAAGGAACCAAATCTGATGAGGAAGCTCTACAAGGCCAAGTGGATTCTAGCCATGGAAG
This sequence comes from Stenogyne calaminthoides, assembly GCA_037126765.1. Taxonomy (NCBI): domain Eukaryota; kingdom Viridiplantae; phylum Streptophyta; class Magnoliopsida; order Lamiales; family Lamiaceae; genus Stenogyne; species Stenogyne calaminthoides. Next base: position 7,862,428 of record JBBCBC010000029.1, on the reverse strand, counting down.
AGGAATGGAAGCAGTTTGAGAGAAATCAAGTTTGAAAATTGGTGGACAGACCAACTCATCAAGGCGTGATTGGCACGAAGTGGGTATTCAAGAACAAAGAGATGAGAATAATGTCATAACGGGAATAAGGCAAGACTTGTTGCTAAGGGGTATTCACAATCGAAGGAATTGATTATAATGAGATCTTTGCACCGATCGCCGCTTTAGAAGCCATTCGGTTGTTTCGCATATCCCCCTGAGAGGGTTCATTGTGTATCGGATGGATGTAAAGAGTGCATTCTTAAATGGGGTACTAGCGAGAGGAAGTTTATGTCGAACAACCCTCCGGGCTTTGAAAAAGGCAACCAAGTGTACTGTTTAAGGAAAGCTCTTTACGGCCTGAAACAAGCTCCTCGAGCTTGGTATGATACACTCTCTTAGTTCTTGATAGATAGCGGGTTCACTAAAGGAATAGTGGATGTAAACTTATTCGAGAATAGAAGATGGAGAAGATATTACGATGGTTGATTCGTGGAAGACATCATCTTGGATCTCCCGGCAAGAAGTTGTGTGAGAAGTTCAACAAATTGATTCAAGGAAGTTCGAGATGTCCATGATGGGTCGGATGAATTACATACGGGATTACAAGTCAAGCAGAGTATAGAAGGATATTCATCGCGGAAATACACAAGGAATCTCTTGGCAAAGTTTGGAGTTCAACATTGCAAGGAAGCGAATTCCCATGATGACCGGGTTCAAGATGGATCCAGATGAAGATGGTGGAAAGTTAATCGAGAAAAGAATATAGGGCTCGATTGGATCACTACTATACTGTTGCCGTGCGGACCGGACATTACTTTTTGCGGTAGGTGTATGTGCGATTTCAAGCAAATCCAATGCAAAGCCACCTAGAAGCGGTAAGCGGATTCTCAAGTATCTGAAGGGATTTGTAAACCTTGGTTTATTTTACCCATCGGATGATAATCTAGAGCTTAGTGGGTATTACGATTACGATTATGGAGGTTGCGAGAATCGACGAAGTCAACCTCGGAGGTTCATATGGGTTTCTAGGAAATAAAACCGATCTCTTGGTTTTCGAAGAAGCAGACATCGATTCGCGACATCTACTCTTGGGCGAGAATATATATATTGCGAGGAAATTTGTTGTTCCCAAGTGCTCTGGCTAAGTCGGCGGTGAGGATTACAACATCGTAGCTAAGAACGTACCTATATTACGTGGCAATAATAGTCTTTATTGCAATCACTCATAATCTGTTCTACATACAAGATACAAGCATGTGGATGTCGGACACCATTTTATCGAGAGATCACGTTGAAAAGAAGAATATCGGGATGTAAAAGATCCATACTGACAAGCAGAAAGCTGATATTCTAACCAAGCCGCGATTTGAGATCGATTCGAGAGAATTTTGCCACGAGCTAGGGCTTCTGGATCTCGGAGAAAATGCACGAAATGATTGGTGGGTGATCTCGAGAACCCAGTTGGTTAAAAGACTAACGAGTTAAGAGAAATCGGTTGAGTTAGGAATCTCAACCGATCGACGACGATTGAGGAGCCGATCGAAGTTCGGGATAAGGAGCGGTCGAAAAGTCGGATAAGTAGCCGATCCGAAGTTCGGACAAAGGAGCAGATCGATTCAAGACATATCGAGTTAAGGGGAACCGATCATATTGGAAGATTACTTTATAAGACGATTAAAGATGCAGTCAACAAGCAAGTCAAGTAAAGCTACAGATCGCATAAGTCAGAAGAAGCAACACAACAATGGAATAACAGAATTTTTCATTAATAAGGACCCGGAGGTCAGATTTACAAGTTACAAGTGATATCACAAGCTACAAGTGCTACAAGCTATCTTCAAGTGGTATTATAAGTACAAGAAGACCCGTAGGTCGCTACATAAACCATAAGCCCTAAGACAACCCTAGGCAGGGAAGGAGAGAGAGAGTTCAAGGTATGATGCTCTCATTTTCCCTCGATCCTAGAAGGGGCGTCAGAGAGGCTTCTAGAATCCTGAGCCAATCTCAAAAGCTTCGGAGTGAGGAGCGAGAGAGGCTTTGAAGGATGTCCAAGCCAGGAGCCCTCAGACGTGAAATCAATGGGCTCTCCAGCTGTTAAATGGGGCATAGTGCCACAGGTTTGGTCACAAGGTTCAAATGGACACTAGTGTCGCATGCAAAAGTTGAGCTTGATATACGAAGATCAGCTGTTATCTGATCAAGATCGTATATCAAACCCATGTTTTGTTTCAGACTGAGTCTGTTGATGCTAATTCCGTCATCTCGATAGGCGCACAAGGTGCATACGGTTAGGAGAAGTGCCTTCTCATTTGCCTTAGCAGATCCGCCTCCATGGTGGTAAAGAAGCTTAGCATTGATCGTATGTGAAATCTTAGATGACGACGAAAGCAGTGTGAAGGAACACACAGGGTTGATTTGAGAAGCTGAATTCATTGGAAAAGGGTTAAAGGTTCCCACCGGAAGTTTCACCGGAAATAAGGAACTCATCGGAAAAGCATGAAGTATATGTTAAAGGAGATGAATGGTTTATGTTGTGTTGTTTGCCTAAACACCCCAGGCTAATTTATAGAACGAAATTAGGGGTATAAATGCAAATTTATCTTCTCAGAAGATCTTAAGAGAAATTTGCATTGATAACGCGTAAGGAACACGTGGCTAATGGTTGGATGAGTTGATGGTGTGAGTAATCACAGCGTATCTATGCCATTATTACGGAATGTCAAATCGCGCCGATTTGGGAATCGAGGAGACTTTTTAACTCCCCGAAGTAAATGTTTTGGCGGGAGTTGACTTCAGTAAATGCTGGCTAATTAGAAGAAGATTGAAGGATGAAGTGTATCAGATAAGTGGATCAGATAAGTAATGAAGTGTTTCACACAAGAATCTGATCAGATGAGTGAGATATTGTTGGGAAATGCTTAAGGCTACCATCAGTAAAGTCAACAAGTACCAGATCAGATCACAAGTGGTAACTGGTTGATTACAATATCAATCAGTCAGATACGTTCTCTTATTTATCCCTTTCTGAATACCTTATATGCGTTATTTAAATAAATGATTTTACTCTGTTTTCACTTTATGACGAATGCTCTGCAAAACTTTTAATGCGGACTTGGAAATGTGTTTTAATGCGTTTTATTTCGAATTTTCGAGTCCGAAATATGAGAAGACTACTTTTCTCAACCGTGCGATCAAAATACTTTTTGGCCATCTAATCTCAGCCACTGATTTCAAAACACGGATACTTGAGTACTTTGGAAAGTTGTGCAAAAAGGTTTTCCCTCGTATTCTATAAAATCCAAATCTTTCTCAGAAAACTTCTTTCCACTACTTCGTCTTCTCAAAGTTCTTAAAAGATCAAAATTTTCAAAATCTTCAGAGAATTACTTTCGAAATCAATTGATTCTACTCTTTCGATTTCTAAATCATTCGAATCAATTTCTGGTAATTTCTCATTTAAATATTGCATGATTTCAATTTCTCTCTGGTACCTAGGTTTACAAGTTGTGATGCTATGGTTCTGTAATTTTTATTAGATCTAAACGCTTAATTGCTAAATTGATGCTAAAATTACGGTTTGGTGAATTTATTGAAATATCTTACTCAAACTAAACATCAATTTGCATATAAATGAAATGGCATATCTTGTTCCACGACCGGGCCAAGGAAAAAGTTACGCAACTTTGCATCGATGAAGAAAGACATCATTGATGAAAAGTATGTAGTCTTCACCATCACCTCGGATCTGAATCATTTGGAAATTGCGGAGTGCTTGCGGCGTGTAAATTTTAACGATATTGCTCTACACATCGTAACATCGTCCACACCCATGAAGCCTGGAGTTTTATATAATCTCTGAGAGGATGAAGACAATGATCTTGACGACTGATTTCTTCCGTTTGGCGAATTGGAAGTTCGAGTGTCGAATGACGATCTCCGGTGGTTATTGGTCTAACTCAAGGAAGCATCAATCCGAGACCTACACTCATCGATGTAGGAGAAAAGGAATTTCTTGAAGCGAAATTTGTTGAGACTCGCAAACAAGGAGAACACGATTTAACGTCAAAGCCTCATATCTGAAGAGAAAATATCGCCTTCTTCTTGAGATCGTTCAGAAGGTGATCATGTGCTCAACTTACAGCCTTGATGCGGTCACTTCATATAAGATAAGTGTCATGACTGCAATAATCAAGAAGGCTTCAGATATTGATTGGTTGGGTATGGTCAAGGCACGACTGAGGAAAGACTCCGGGAAGTTTGAACTGACCCAGAGCAATGAAGTGTGCTTATCTTCCAAGTGCTCCTTCATACACAAAATCTCTATCATTCTGTCAGATAAGCTGCCACAGAATTATGAATGGAACGAGAATGGAGTGAAGATTTACCAAGCAAAGCACAAGGCCATATTGGGCAAGGATGAGTCCCTACCTGGACATTCTGATGAAGATCCAACTCCTTATGTGCCCAAACCCAAGGGATAAAAGAAGGGAAAAGATAAAGGCAAATTGCATCGTGCGAAGTCGCGTGAAAAGGCCGTTCCAGAAAAGAGGATGAAGAGGAAGGATCTGGCCAAGAAACCAGATGCTCAGCGAAAACGTCAGAAGAGAGTTACATCTCCTCTCAAGATCGCTTCCAAGTTCTGCCTTGACAAGTCATTGAGCGAAGGATCTGATGCAAGTAAGATCAGAAGAAGAGATAGCAGTCCGCTTTGAGCCCACTATCAGAGAAGTAAGGGAAGAGCAAATGATCGCAGCAGAAGGAGAGAAATCTGTCAGAGGGACAGAAGTGGAGAAATCTGAGGAAGAATCACCATCTGATTCTCTTCCTCTCACCAAGATCTTCCAGAGAGCAAGATCGCCAACGCTCACTTCCAAATCAACATCAACCTCTCCTCAAAAATCATCACCACCACCCTCTCCCCACAAAACATTCTCACCCTCACCCTCACCCTCACCCTCACTTATCAGAACGTCATCTCCCACACCACCAATCAATGAACACATTAGAAACCGAACACCCTAAACATTTGAAAAAACGAACCTGAACCACAAACATCCCAATCCCCGATCAAGTCTCAAGAACCCGAGAGATCCGACAAGCGAGTGTCCATCTCTCATAATCCCTTAACACCAGAATGGTGCTTGCTTCACCTGCTCCAGAAAGCCCCATCATAAGGATAATGAAGCAACAGATTAAGGAGTATCTGCTGGATCTATGCCCTGAATTGGATCAACATCCTGGCATCCAGCAACAGATAGAAGAAATCGTGTTCTGGAGGGATATCCGACTGAAAAGCATTGAAGAATTTCTGATTCTCATGACAACTCTGGGATCAGATTTCTTTATCGACTTGGAGTTGAAATGCTTAAACAATGCTGGGATTCAAAGTGCTGTTGAATTGGCATCTGATGATGATATCAGATGGTTGATTCACGAAAGGTTCGGGATTGCTGATAACAGGGAGGAAACCGTTCAACCTCCTACAGATCATGAGGGAGATGCCGATGAACCAAGAATGGGTCCTGCAGATGAGACCCGACTTGGCAAGGCTTCAACATCTGACCAGACTGCTACGATGAGCTCTGATACCCTAGACCTTTATACTGAGAAGATTCAGGATGGGATCAAGGCTGCTATTGAAGACAAATTCGCAGCGCTCACAGCAGATCTGATGAAGCAATTTGAAGAAGAGCAAGCAAAACTAGTTGACAGAGAAAGAAGTCACACAGCTGGGATGCATAATGCCATCCTTTCTGAAGTAATGCAACTAGTCATTCCTCTTGCCGAGAAGCTCAATCTCCAGTCTGACAAACTCAATGTTCAGACAGATATGCTCAATCAGACACAGGTACTTTTGGAGAATGTCTGGGCATCTTTGGAGAAAACTGACAACCACATGGATATGGGTTGGAAACACTTTGTAGCTTCTGCAGAATGAGCAAGACAGGACATCGAAGCTGCTCTCAGACGCTTCTTGAAACCTGCACCTTCTGCCACCGTTCAGATCACCCCTCTTGTTGTCGAGGAACTCAGAGAGGAGATCACACAGCAACTCAATGCTCTGAACCGCAAGATGTCCAACCTCTTTGATGAAACCAAAAAGGGGGAAGGACATGAGAATAAAGAGAAGAAAGAAAAACAGACACAGTTGGTAACAATTGCATCTCTACCAAAAACCACTGTATCTGACTTGCCAGCCACTCCATCTACCGATCTCGTTGCTGAAGTGAAAGAAACTGTGGAGCAACATAGTAAAGAGATTGCTGAACAGAAAACTGCTCTTTCAGAGGTTACTGCCAGAGTCGACAAGATTGAAGACTTTTCTTCGTTCGTACAGAAAAGAATGGAAACTGATGATCAGGCCAAGAGCCTTGAACTCGATAAGAAATTAGCTGAAGAAGACGAACAAGATGAACCTGAGCAGACTCTGAGGAGAGAGAAAGGCAAAGGCAAGATGATGAAAGCAACTGTGGAAGATCAGAGACAAGGCCAGCTATTCTCCATCAAAAGCCAGATGACTCCTGAACAAATTCAAGAGCAGACAAGACAGAGAATAAGAGAGGCCGCCATCAAGAAGCAGAAGTTAGCAGAGGCTAAGGGACTAAACATCACTTACATCCGAAGGAAGAGGAAGAACGAAGCTGCAACAGAGGAGATTGCTTGGGAGAAGAATGCCCTTCCGGCACCTGTTAAAGACATCCTCTGTGAACGGCTAGATCTGCTTCCAGAATGGGATCAGATCAGAGGAGAATGGTTATGTGACGTTTACATCCTGGAGAAGATTCCAATTCATCAAGATCAGACTGAAAATGATGATGAATTCCAGAACTGGTTAGAAACGAAGTATCCAGACTTCTACCAGACAGTGATGAAAGAAGGAAAGATCATGTCAATGATACCAGAAGCTCCACCCTTTGAACTACTCCTTCCACCTTTGCGTCCAGACAAAAAGCTAGACACTGTAAAGTTCAAGAATGCCTACTATGGATTTGCTGATAAAGGAGGGATCCATAGAAGAGAGGATGTGGACAAACTGATGCAAAGGATGTACAAGATGTTTGGCATCCCCAAAGAGCTGCAAATGTTCAAGTACACCTAAAGAAGACTACTTGGAATCAGACGATAGGTAAGCTTTTCATGTATTCTATAATGCACACACCTATCTGAATGAAATATTCCATCTCTCTGATTCTAAGACAACATCTCATTGTCTTCTAAGGTATGTACTAATTTCATTATCTGCATTTCTATTCGTGGTATCTGTTTTTCTGATTAAGTGTTTTGGTTCCATCAAATAAGGGGAAATTGTTGGGAAATTTGTATTTTAGTTTTGATGGAAGTTCCAAAACGGGTTGTAATAGGACCAGTCAGACCTGTTAGCTGACTGATGACTTAGAATCAGATTAAGATGACCAGCTGAAATGTATAGATAGCTGATGTAAAAGATAGGTCACATATTGAGGGGGAACTCAATATGTATAGGTCAGGTCGAAGTATCAGATGACCCAGATAAGGTTAGATGATCAGAAGACTAAGAACAAATCAGAGGACAAGAAGTCAGAAGATTAGGTGAAGACAGAAGACACTGAAGACTCATATGAACCTGAAGACTCAGATGAACCTGAAGACTCAGATAAACCTGAAGACTCAGTAACAAACATGAAGACTCAGTATGACTGAAGACACTGAGGCTCAAAGTCACCTGAAGATCAGAAGACTACCAGAAGACCTGAAGACCTATATCAGCCGAGTCTGCATATTGAGCTAAGACAATCTGCATCAGAATACTCAACAAGGTAGACTGATCAATTTCTTGATCAAGTCAGCTCACACCTGGTGTCAATCAAAAAGATACACCAGACAAGACGAATCTTCTACAAAAGGAATATCAATCGTCTAACGGACAAATTACTGAAGTGCCGTGAAGCCAAGGAGAAAGCGACACGTGCACAAAAAGAGCTAACATTACGGGATTCAACGCTGCGGACATAAACGGTGCTAATCATGCCTACGGCCACGCCGATATTCGGAGCACGTCACAATCATATCCTACAACCTACCTAACATAGCCCGAAATTCAAATTGCTATCCAACGGCTCTTTGATTTCGAGGTCTATATAATGGGATTGCTCATCAAGTGAAAAGAAGAGAGGACAAGAGACCAACTATTCTCACATGAACAATTGAGCAAAGCGGAACAACAATATTAACACAAATTCTCAAGAAGAAAAAAGCCTTCAGAATTTCCGCTGGAAGAACACCATATTTGTAGATTATTCTTAGAGTGTTCATCCCATTGGTCTTAGCAAGAAATCCTATCCACTAGCATTTGGCTACCTAAAATAACAGGATAGATTTCCAGTTGGAACCCTCAAACATTCTTTACCCAAACTCAAGTTAGGTTAAGTTTGTTACCGCAAGATTTCAGACTAGGGATTCTAGTTCTCTGATTTCTAGTTCGGTTGAGTGTGAACTCGATAAACATCTGTTAAGTGTGAACTCGGTAAATATCTATCGGCTATCCCATGAGGGAGATAAGTCCCGCAGGTTAAGTTCGGTTAAGGTTCCTCTGTGTTAAGGGAAAAGTGGACGTAAGACGGGTTTCGTCTGAACCACTATAAAAGTCTTGTGTGCATTTACTTGCTTTCTTATTGCTTTACACTATTCACACAACTGTGTTTAAAAGCGCATACATATTCTAAGTTAAGCTCAGTTTGCACCAAGCAACTGATCTGATCAGGTTGACACCTTAGTCAGCTGGTTGAAAACTGACTTAAGAATCTGAATTGATAAAACTGGTTTTTCACACGGGTAAAAACAAGCTTCCGCACTCTCAGTTAAACTGACAGAGATCAAACTGATCTGTCCTCAGGCACTCAGTAAGATTGAACATCAGTCTAAATTGATACACTAGCACTCTGATCAGGAAATTTGCAAATCACACCTGATCCGCACGAAAAGTTTTAGAAGTCTATTCACCCCTCCCCTCTAGACTTCTACCCTCACAAAACCCGTTCGGGACCTACACCAACAATTTCCCCCTTTTTGATGATGCTAAAACCATCTTGTTACAAAAACACCTAACCTATACTCAGGTTTCAGTTTTTCTATTACAATCCAAAATGGCAATTCTCAACAATTCAAAACATAAGGCATATCAAACATAAAAGACATGTAAAAAGATAATGAGATATTATCTTTGAGCATAAGGATAAATTTTCATTGATTGTAAGATCAGAGTTACAGACTACAATGAAAATAAAAAACAAAAACAGAAGTAAAAGAGTCTTCAGTCTTCTTCATCTTCAGTCTTCATCAACCTCATCCTCAGGCACCTCCAGGTCGAACATCCCATAATATCTTTTCTTTAATTCATCCCTTGCTTTGATGATGTCTGGGTTGTTTCCTGTCAGGCCAAGTTGGATGGCATACTGAGCAATCTCTTGAGAAATGGTTGTCTCATTCACATAACCATTTTCAAGTCTTGGAGCAGGGTAAGTATATGGACCAGGGGCAACTATCTGAGTATTACCTTCATCTGCTAAGTTTATCCAATTTTGCAGGTACTTAGGATAGAATGTCAACAGGTATTCAATGAAGGCTTCATTCATATCCGAGCTGGTCCCCCTCCATTCCCTCAGAATCTCATAGTAGAACCAGAAGGTTCTCTTGATTTCCTCCCACGCATCATTGAATTGAATAGGCATCCATTTGTCAATGTGCGGCCATTTCTGAGCTTTCTCTGTACCCCTCCTCTTGCTCAAGAACTTCTTGAAACCACTTCTTCTTTTTTGCTCTTCTTCTTTCTTTTTCCTGATCACAGGAACTCCTGATACAGAAGCAGCAATTTTCTTCTCTTTTTCCACTTGAAGGGTTTTCAAAGCTTTCTTTGTGTTGAAGACTTCTTTATCAGCTTCTTCCTCAGATTCTTCAAAATCTATAATCAATTTCCTCTGAGTAGATTTAGAAGCTTTAGCTCTTTTCTTCTTCTCCTGCTCTACAAATGCCACAACCTTTCTCTTAATAGGTTTGACTTGTTCTTCACCAGCTTGTCTTGTTTCCACCATCCTTCTACCACTCAGTTTCTCAGAAATTGCTTCCTGAATAGTCTGTTCAGATACTTGAGTGTAGATAAGCTCTTCAGCTTCCTTGAATTTGAGCTTCTCAGTGGCTTCCACTTCTTTTAAGGCATCAGCAATAATTTTCTCTTCAGCTTCTTTCTCAGCCTTTCTCTTCAAGGTCTGTGCCAACAATTCACTAAGCTTGCCGCCAGGCCTTTCCCCATTTTTGGCACCATTCCTTGGAAGAAGTTGAGAAAGTGCGGTATCCATATGATATTTCTCTTTGCTAATACAGCGCACTTCCCCTGCCAACTGATCGTGCTCATCTTCCAGCCTCTTCATATGATTCTTGGCTACTGAGAACTCTTCAGATAGAGGTGCAAACTGGTGTGAGAAGACATTTTGCACCATCTCTGTCATCTTGGTCATGAGCATAGAGCCCATTTCCTCAACAGCTGTCTTGATCATCAGATCATTCTTCTCAACCAGCTTGGCTTCAAGATATGCAAATCTTTCCTGATACATGTGCTTTATCTCTGCATCGAGCTCAGCTTTGACTCCATCAACCTTTCCTTCTATGGTAGTCATTTTGTCAGCAAGAGATGTTTGAAGCTGCATCATGTCTGAAGATGAACTCAGTGTTTCCAGCTTCTGAGATTGGTTGGCCAAGGTTTCTTCAATTTGAGCTATTTTCTCCACCATTGGCACCACCTTCTCCAACTTGTCCAAGATAGGACTAAGATCAATCTCTGGAGTATGTAGAACTTTTTCCACCTGAGCTGGGTGTTCCACCTGAGCCTCAGTCTGCATATCAGACATAGCAGATTTAAAGATAGGAACTTCAGTAGCTTTGGCATAATGTTTAATAGTGCCAAAAGTTACCTGAAGAGTGCTAACTTCAGTCTGAGGATGTGAGATATCAGTCTGACCAACATCAGTTTCCTTCTCCATCTGAGATTGCTTTTCAGCATCATCTTGTTGATCCCCCTCTTTATCTTGATCCTTAGAGCTGGAGGCATCAACATCAGCTTCCCTCCTCTCAGCCACCTTCTTCTTGACTAGCTCATCAAAATCAACAATTTTCATCCTGAGCTTAGTCTTCCTGAATCCAGAGAACTATGTTAGCACAACAGTCTCAGCATTCCACCAGTCCTCTCCTCTGAAGGAGGCTATGTTCAGCATCTCTGGAAGAGTTTGGTTCAAGATATAGACCTTGGTTCTGAGTCTGAAGAAGAGATCCTGAAGGTCAGGATATGAGCTCAGCTTCCAGAATGAACTGTTCCCCCTTGCTGCGCCACTCAGTCTCTTCTGCCTCTCCTTTCTTCAACTTTGGGCTTTCAGGTTCAGTAGGATCAGATTCAGGTGCTGAGGGATCTAGAAAAGGTTCACTCAGGAGCGCATCTATGTTCAGTAGCTCCTGAGGTTCAGATTGTTCTGAGGTCTGAACAGGTATCTCCTCAGTAGGAACCTGAGGTCCCTTGAATATTTCCTGAGATATTTTATCTGAGCTCAGAGATGTTCCGAGTACCTCAGAGAAAACCTATTCCTCAGTTTGTTCCTGAACTATTGTCACAACCTGAGCCAGGACTTGCAGTGGAGATTTTAGTCCTTACTGGCCTTCAGGTTGGACTTCCTCAGTGTCACTAACCTCCTCCTCAGTAATAATTTGAAGTTTCCTGCGCTTCTGAGCCAATGTTTTCTTCTTCAGAGTCTCTCATTTTTCTCTCTTCACCTCCATCAGGGCTTTCCCCCTGGCTTGTTGGGCTTCTTAAGCTCCTTCTTCAGTGGTATCCTCTTGAGACTTTGAGCTTTTCTCCTTCATTCCTTTCAAAGTCTTCTTAGTTGTAGTTGGCTTAAATAGAATTTTTGACTTTGGAAAGGGTGAGGAATTAGCAAAGATATTCTCTTCTTCTCTGCACATCTCCAAGATATATGCAATCTTGGTTGCATGAAGGATCTTCCCTTTGATAACAACCGATCCATTCACCTTCTGTACTTGCTTTGCTTGATCACTCACCACTTTGATTAAGTAATGTAACCAGTTGAATGCAGTGGTGGGTGAATCTTCAATCGCCGCCATTAACCTCAACTTTGGCGTGCTAATCTGTTCAAAGTTGCCGGACCTACTCATTATGCATTTACTCACAATGTCCAGCAAAACTTGATACTTAGGCTTCAAATGCCTTTTGTTCAGAGTTGCTTCAAACTTAACTGGATGCTCTGCAATCCTATCCAGATACTCTTGCTCCCTACCCATCATATAAACCGTAGGGTCTTCTCCTCTATCGCTCAATTCGTATATGGCATTAAGATTCTTAGGGATGATATACAATTCCCTAACAAAATCCACATACTTTGAACTATGCTCTAAATGAGAAATTGTAATCTGCGATTCTATACAGTCCTCCTCATCTAATTTCAAATTAGAGATAAACTCTATTACCTCTTTTGCGTATTCTGCCTCTGGTTGATTTGCAACCAGGCAAGTGAGCTTCGCCAATCGAATCATGTGCAAAGCTTCTTCTTCGTGAGTCGCATTCGATGAGCTTTCGAGAGAAACGACATTTTCATACCACGGTTTGTTAGAGATGGCAAGTTTATCGCATACAGAGAACGTCATTTTTGGATAATTTTTGTGAAGGGTTTTGAAAAGGATGATAATTTCTGGGCAAATGAGAGTTTTTTTTAAGCAGAGTGTTTTGAAGACTAAGGTTATTGGAATTGGGCTTTGAAGGAATTCTTCAATAGATATATAGGATTTGATTCATGGAAAATCGTATAGATGAAGAAATCGACGGTTGAGATTAAACACCGACTATATGAAAGGACAATTTCACAAATATTACGCCGCCAATTTAACCTTATTGGTGATTAATGAACAGTGCAATTAATTACTGTTCCTGCAGACCATTGACTTTCTTCGAGGATTTCGAAGGTCCCGCCCAAATATTCCTTTAGGTGTTTAGTTATTTATTGCCAATGATTACTGAGATTCAGTTAGACAATAAATGTGTTGCATGAGTCAATACTTATTCAGACTAATTTCCTCCACCAGTCTTACTGAGTTTTTACCTTAATAAAATGTCAGTATAATACTGAGTACTGAACGGGGTCAGTATAATACTGAGTACTGAACGGGATCAGTATAATACTGAGTAATGAATGGGGTCAGTATAATACTGAGTACTGAACGATGTCCGTATAATACTGAGTACTGATCTTCACGATATCTGAGTTTCCCATGACTCAGAGTTCAGTACTTTTAATTTTATCCCGAGTTTCTCAGTAAAATCCTGAGAAAACTTCATGCATCTGAAAACCTTCAATTTTTCAGATTTGCTTTATATACCTGGATCCAACATGCCTAATTCAACTGATAGTTCCTGAAATCTTGATCCAGCCAAAGGTTTAGTCAAGATATCAGCTCTCTGTTTATCAAGTATGAATTTTCTCCATCCTGATGTCTTTCTTCTCAACATGATCTCTGATGAAGTGATGTCTGATATCAACATGCTTACATCTGGTGTGCAATACCGGATTTTGTGTAATAGCAATTGCACTATTATTATCACAAAATAAAGGTACTTCATTGGCTATAATCTTATAATCCCTCAATTGTTGTATGAGCCAAAGAATCTGTGCACAACAGCTTCCTGCAGCCATGTATTCAGCTTCAGTAGTATTGGTTGCTACTGAGGTTGTTTCTTTGAAAACCATGATATCAGTTTACTTCCAAGAAATTTAAAAGTTCCTGTGGTAGACTTCCTGTCAATTCTACATCCTCCATAATCAGCATCTGAATAACCAGTTAATTCAAGGTTATCATCAGCTGGATACCATAATCCTCTATTCACAGTGCCTTTAAGATATTTCAGAATCTTTTTGGCAGCCTCCATGTGACTAGCCTTAGGATTAGCTTTGTATCTTGCACATATCCCAACAGCAAATGTTATATCAGGCCTACTTGCTGTGACATATAGCAGTGATCCAATGATCCCTCTATAATCAGTGTGATTTACTGATCAGGATCCATCTTGTAGTTAGTATTCATAGGAATTCTAACTGCATTGCAATTCTGTACACCATACTTTGCAATCAGATCTCTGGTGTATTTTGCTTGATTGATGAAAATTCCTTCCTTAGTCTGTTTCACCTGAAGTCCAAGAAAGAAATTCATCTCCCCCATCATTGACATCTCAAACTTTCCTTTCATCAGGGTACAAAACTTTTCACACAACTGATGATTTGGAGATCCAAATATGATGTCATCTACATAAATATGAACAAGTAAGATGCCTTTCCCATCTTCTATCCTGAACAGAGTCCTATCAACAGTTCCTTTGATAAAACCATGGTCAGTAAGAAACTGAGAAAGGGTATCATACCATGCTCGGGGTGCTTGCTTAAGACCATACAAGACTTTTCTGAGCCTGTAAACTTGGTCATTCTGTCTGAAACCCGGAGGTTGTTCCACATAAACCTCTTCCTTAAGCACACCATTCAGAAATGCACTTTTCACATCCATCTGATAGACTGTGAATTTCATGTGGGCAGCATATGCAAGAAACAATCTGATGGCTTCTAGTCTTGCAACAGGTGCAAAGATTTCATCATAATCCAAGCCTTCTTCTTGGGAATAACCTTGTGCAACTAGTCTTGCCTTGTTTCTCACAATGTTGTTGTTTTTATCTCTCTTATTCTTGAACACCCACTTAGTTCCAATCACATTGTGCCTCTTAGGTCTATCCACTAGCTCCCAAACTTCATTCCTTGAGAACTGATTCAGCTCTTCTTGCATAGCAGTAATCCAAAATGAATCTTGTAGAGCTTCTTCAATCTCATTAGGTTCTTTTTCGGATAGGAAGCAGCAGAATAAAGCACTTTCTCCATGGAACCTTTTTGTTTTGACACCATCTAATAGATCACCCACAATCTGACTTATAGGATGACTATCCAACCATTTTGTCCTGGATGTTCCCCCTTCAATAGTATCCTCAACATCAGAAATGTTAGGTTCAGGTAGTTCATTAAATTCAGGGAACAACAGAAAAGGAGAAAGGGAATCATCTTCCTCAGGGGAAATTCCATTCAGAACATTGTCAGGGACATTTGTTCCCCTTTGGTTGATAGATTTGGAGTTTGCCTCAGCTATGACCACATCTTCATCGGCATTACATACCTGAGTCTGAACTGGTGTATGTTCAGATTGGTCAGCTTCAGTGTGTTGGCTTTCCTTCATTGGAGAATTTCCATCCTGAGTTTTTCCATCCTGGATTTCTTTGTCTGAGTCTGATTCACTCCATTCATAGAAAGTGACTGACTTCTTCTTCTTTTCAGGTTCAGAGGATGTTTTATCATTCTTTTTCAGGCTAAGTCTGGTGATTCTCTTGATCAGTTCTCCTGAGTCATGTTCCTGTTTCTTCTGAACACAAGTAGATTCATCAAAAACAACATGAGGTGTTTCTTCCACAATTAGAGTCCTCTGATTTGTAAACTCAAGAAGGTTTTCTTGACTTGAGAATATCCTAAGAATATCCCTTCATCGACTTTGCTATCAAAAGTTTTCAACCCGATCTTTACCATTATTGTGTATGAAACACTTGCAACAAAACACGGAAGAAAGAAACAAGAGGCTTCCTTTCATTCCACGGCTCATATGGAGTTTTTCCTTGGTTCTTGGTCAAGATGGATGCATTACGAGAGTAGCATGCAAAGTGTTGATAGCCACCCAAAATCTCTTAGGAATATCGGCTTCAACAATCATTGTCCTTGCGGTTTCTTTTGAGTCCTATTTCTTCTTTCAAAACAACACCATTACATTGTGGGGTCCTTGTAGCTGATGTTTCATGAGTTATTCCATTTGCTGCACAATAATCAGATATAATATGATTGATAAACTCAGTTCCTTTATCTGATCTGATTTTGACCACACTCAGATTCTTTCCAGTACTGAGCCTTTTCAGTAGTTCAGACAGTTTTGTCTGAGTCTCTTTCTTACTGAGTAAGAATATGACCCATGTGTATCTAGAGTAGTCATCAACTACCACAAGTGTGTATTTTCTGCCATTAGTGCTCACAGGTGTTACTGGACCAAAGAGATCCATATGTAACAGTTGTAATATTCTTTCAGTAGAAACATCTACTTTGCTTTTGAAAGATGCTCTGATTTGTTTTCCTTTCTGACAAGCATCACATACATGTTCTTTACTTAACACTTCATTAGGTAACCCCCTCACAAGTGTTAATCTTGCAAGTTTGTTAAGGGTTTTGAAGTTTAAGTGATTCATTCTTTTGTGCCACAACCAATTGGTATCAGTGAAACTTTTTGTAACTAAACATGTATCTTTAGGAGTTGAACTCCAATCAGCAAGATACACATTTCCTTTTCTAGTACCAGTCAGTAAAATTTTCTGTGAAGTATTGTCTTTCACATAACATAAGTTCTTTGAGAACTCAACATTGAATCCTTTGTCACAGAATTGACTGATAGAAAGAAAATTATGTTTTAGACCAGACACATATGAAACACCATGGATATGAACAGAGTCAACTTCAAGAGTTCCATATCCTTCAGTTTATCCTTTGGAATTGTCTCCAAATGTGATCTGAGGGCCTTTTTGCTCAACATAGTCAGTGATTAGTTGCTTATATCCTGTCATATGTCTTGAACATCCACTATCCAGATACCATATAGCAGGAGCCAACTCATTTCCACTCATCAGTGCTATGTTGTATTCATTCAGCTCAGTGCCCTTTTCCTTCACCTGAAAAACAGATCAGTTCTTAGGTACCCATTTGGTGTAGGGTCCTACCAAGTTAGCTGTACCTTTTGGAACCCAAATCTGCCTAACAACTCTAATTACTTTAGAGTGGTTGATTTTTCTCCCATAAACATCTACATACACATTCACCACCCTAGGTGCCTTGACAGTATCATGTGTATGAGTGCCAGCCTTAGCATGAACTTGAGCCTTAGAGTTCTTCTTGGGTTCAGGCCTTTTGTTCAAGTGCCTTGGCTTTTGTGCAGCTGGTCTCTGTCTCTGCTGACTTGGGTTCAGGAAACCTTTACCCTTAGGCAAGTGGGGTTTGGGTTGCCTGTACTGAAATTGGGGATTCTGGGATTCACAACAGTGAATTTGAATGGTCCTTCAGAAACCACTCTCCACATTCTTTCATGTTTTGAATACAGATGAGCCTGCATTCTTAATCTCCATAGGTCATAGCTCTCAACAGAGAACATAGGAAGTTTCTTAGCAGGCATGATGACTGAGCCTTGTAAGATAACAACAAATAGATCTGTTCATTAGACCACCAGAGTCTTTCAGCAAATTAGACTATGACTTACCAAAGTGAGTGGTCAAGTTGAATCACTGCTCTGATACCACTTGTTGGTCCCGGTGCTAACGAGTCTCACACGTGTATGGGGGGGGAATACACGTGTTCAGTGATTTTTAAAACTTTTCTTTCACTGAGGTCGGATGGGTCGGGGGTTGTCTGGTGATTTGCCCGAGAAGCCACAGACGCATACTGAGTCAAAGTCTCTTGAGACAATGATCCGAAATTGCTTTCGAGAAGCTTGATTAGCTTAACTGGGCTGAGTTTTTCAGAGATCCTGAGCTGCTCGGATCAGATAACTATCTTAATGCACCCTCAGTAGAGTTAATTCAGTTTGGTAACTATCTGTTCTAGCTACTCAAGTGTGCGGAATGGTTGGCCCTAAATTTATACTCATTTTTAGCTTTGCTAAAAATCTTCCTTTTAATGAAACAGTGATTAAGGCTGTGATCAGTTGATGCAAGTTCAGTGGATTGATTCCAACTGAATATCAGTAAATTATGTTTTCAGTGAAAAACATGCAACAGATAATAATGCAGTACAAAAAGCAAAACAACACAGCAATTATAGTGGTTCAGAGACTCAAGCTCCTACATCCACTCTCTCTGACCTTCAGAGAAATTCCTTAACCACTTCCTAAAGATTTCTGGCTGACTCACTGCAGCTTACTCTCTTTTCTACTTTGAGTTTTTTGGCTGACTCATTGCAGCTTACTAACTCAATACACACAAGTGTTCAGACTACCACAAGTAGCTTACTAACTTATTCTCTAGAGTTTTCTGGCTAACTCACTGTAGCTTACTAACTCTTTACAACTCCAACTCATCAACAAACACACACAAACTACCTTACAAAGGGTTTGGGTTTTGGGTTGGTTTCCAACTAGGATGAGATATCCTTTACAATAAGAACAATGCAAAGGCTAGGATATCTCTACTAAGCTTTAGATATATCTTATCAATCTAGGCTTAGTGAAT
Organism: Stenogyne calaminthoides; assembly: GCA_037126765.1. Taxonomy (NCBI): domain Eukaryota; kingdom Viridiplantae; phylum Streptophyta; class Magnoliopsida; order Lamiales; family Lamiaceae; genus Stenogyne; species Stenogyne calaminthoides. The sequence goes on along the minus strand of JBBCBC010000029.1, from coordinate 7,844,034 downwards.
GAGCTCTCTTCAATGTGAAACACTTGGGACATTCTAGGTTTTTCGAGTGCTTCAATTTGCAATAATACGAATGAGCTCTTGAGTTGCTTTCAAATTTCCTGTAACCTGTCAATGTAAAGGGTCACTAGTATTTATAGGCAACTTAACCAAGGTCACTCTTGAAAAACTATCCATTGGAGGAGATAGCTTCATGAGTTTCCTCTTATGGTGTTTGATGAGCAATTTATTTTTAGGGTTTGAATACTCCCTTGCATGTTTTAGGAAATATGCTTTCATGTAGCCAATCACCACTTTTTTGCGATGCGGAACATAGTACTCTTGACATGCTTGATTGTCTGTCGCTTTCGATTGTCGAAAAAAATACTGATGTTGTCTTCCTACGATTGGCTCTCGTCTTGATAAATGTAGACAAACATAACGGCTCTTTTGGTAAACCTCTCTCGAGTGAGATAACCTTAAACAACACTTGGACTTAGTTCCTTTTTATGCGCATATGAATGTCTTGGGCAATATCTATTTTTTCGAATATTATCGTTTTTCTCGGTTTTGTAGTCTTGGGTAGATATTATTGATTGCCTCGGAACATTCGGGTTATCTTGAGTATTCGATATCTTCTTGAATCTTCATTAACTCTTGTGTCTTGATGTCTTTGTGTCTTGATATCTTACGAGACTTGATTGTCTCGGTGTCTTACGAGTCTTGATGTCTTACGAGTCTTGATGTCTTACGAGTCTTGGGTTTCTTCTTGAGTCTTGATTTCTTGAAACTTCTTGAGTCTTGATTTCTTCATAAACTTCTTGAGTCTTGGTTTCTTACTAAGTCTTGGTTTCTTGAAACTTCTTGAGTCTTCATTTTCTTGAAACTTCTTGAGTCTTGATTTCTTGAAACTTTCTTGAGTCTTGATTTTTCTTCTTGAGTCTTGATTTCTTTCTTGATTTCTTGAGTCTTGATTTCTTGAAACTTTCTTGAGTCTTGATTTCTTGAAATTTATTGAGTCTTCAGTTTCTTCAGAAACTTACTGAGTCTTCAGAATCTTCAAAATTTAACCTGATCTATATCTGCTGACTATACATGGTGCAGATAACATCATGAACACTCTATATTGAATCCTGACTCAGTCTATCAAGATTATCCTAAATATGTCATACTCAGGGGTTTTGGGATCTAATCAAAATCTTCTTTATTAAATTCATCTCCCAACATTACACCTCTTAGTTTCAGTGAACGCAAATACACTCTGGTGGTCGTGGATGATTACTCCAAATTCACCTGGGTTGTATTCTTGTATAAGAAGAATGAAACTACAACAAAGCTACCTAAACTTCTCAAGAAGATTCAGAATGAAAAGGGTCTCAGCATAGTGAAAATCAGATCAGATAAAGGTACAAAATTCTTGAACCAGTTTATATCTAATTTTTGCTCTGAGTTTGGTATACATCACGAGACATGAGCTGCCAGAACACCACAACAAAATGGCGTAGCAGAAAGGAGAAACAAAACACTTAAAGAAGCTGCTCGCAACTCCCTGATTATCCTTTCTATCGGGAAGGGTAATTTTGGAGAGTCTCTACTTTAGTAACTTGCAAGACTATTCCCTACCCCTTTTTATTATCTATGCTCTGTGCTTAGTTTTAATTGTTTTATCATGTTACTCTTATGTCAACAAACCCCAGGGGCTAAGTAGGAAACAGGGATTCTACAATGTTTAAGTAACCATAGGTATTTCGTAAAATAGAACAGATATGAAAAGATTCCTGAATGAATGTCTAAAATCTTAAAGGGTGAACTGGTACCTTTAGGATCACGAAGTTCTCCATAGGTGTTTAATTTAATCTCTACTGCATTCCTCTTCCTCTTCGAATCCCGTTTTTTGCATCCCCTGGCTAATTAATTATTGAATCAACCTGCTCATTTTCGTCAAAAAGGACAGGAATTTGCAATTTCGATACCCATTAAGGGTTTTAATGTCTTAATGTCTCTGTTAAAAAATACTTTCAAATTCGACACCCATTAAGAGCCTTAAAATTTTGCAATTTGGACACCCCTCAAGAGCCTTAATGTTTCAATGTCTTTGTTAAAAAAGACTTCAGATTCGACACCCATTAAGGGCCTTAAAATTTTGCAATATCGACACCCCTCAAGGGCCTTAATGTCTCAATGTCTTTGTTAAAAAAGACTTTCAGATTCGACACCCATTAAGGGCCTTAAAATTTTGCAATTTCGACACCCCTCAAGGGCCTTAATGTCCCAATGTCTTTGTTAAAAAAGACTTTCAGATTCAACACCCATTAAGGGCCTTAAAATTTTGCAACTTCGACACCCCTCAAGGGCCTTAATGGCTCAATGTCTTTGTTAAATAAAACGTTCAGATTCGACACCCATTAAGGGCCTTAAAATTTTGCAATTTTGACACCCCTCAACGGCCTTAATATTTTAATGCCTTAATGAAAAGGTTAATAATTCGACACCCCTGTAAGGGACTCAATGCAAGTAATACTTCTTTGAAAAATCATAAATGCTTCATTGATATAAAAAAGGGGTAAATCAACATAGATCATACATCACTTAGATCTACGCCGGCCTAATCAAAACCTCCCTATAGTAAAACCTAGTGGGAAACCTATAGGCAGGGAAAAAAAATACTGGTGAAGCGAAAAGAAAAACTTGAACTTCCTCTACTCCTTCTGCCTTCTTCTCGAGGCAAGTCTTCAAACAAAGAATTTCTTTAGGTTTCAAACATTCCAAGGACGAAGTATCTGTCTCCCCTCCATATCTTGCAACCTGTATGCACCTCCTTTTAGGGCTTGTGTGACTTTATAGGGTCCTTCCCAGTTAGCCTCTAACTTCCCGGTATGCTTCAAGGCGTCTGCTCGCCGAAGGACCAAATCTCCTTCCTTGAATTTCTTGTGGATCACCTTCCTGTTATATGCTGCCTTCACTTGGCTTTTATACTTCTCTTCTCTTAAATGGGCAATTTCTCTTTCTTCTTCGAGCATATCTAAGTTCTCACGCATTAGTTCTTCATTGCGTGTCTCGTCAAAGTGTAGGAGTCTATGCGATTCAATCCCCACCTCCGCTGGAATGACTGTTGCTGCTCCATACACCAAGTGAAAAGGTGATTCTCCTGTTGCCCATCGTGGAGTAGTCCGATAAGCCCAAAGGACCGCCTCTAGCTCATCTACCCATCTTCCTCCCGATTTGTCCAATCTGGTTCGAATCCCATTTACAATGGTTCTGTTAGTTACCTCGACTTGTCCATTTGCTTGTGGATGGGCCACTGATGTAAATTTCTGTGTAGTTCCCATATCCTCGCACCAAGCGTGAACTATTGCTCCATTGAACTTAGTACCATTTTTGGATATTAAGATCTTTGGTACGCCAAACCTGCAGCAAATATTTCTCCACAAGAATCGAATCACACTATTTTCGTCAATTTTAGCTAAAGGGACAGCTTCTACCCATTTACTAAAGTAGTCCACAGCAACTATCAGGAACTTCCTTTGCCCCGTTGCCCTAGGGAAGGGGCCCACCAAGTCCATCCCCCACCTAGCAAAAGGACATGGGGTCTGCATCATTGTCATCTCTTCTGCAGGTACGTGGATCAAAGGTCCATGCTTTTGACATTTTTCACATCTTTTCACCAGCTCCCTCGCGTCTCTTACCATAGTTGGCCAGAAGTATCCCGCCCTTAGCACCTTCCTTACTATGGATCTAAAACCTGCATGATCCGCACAACACCCTTCGTGTACCTCCCTCAGCATGTACTCCCCCTCGTTCATGGATAGGCATCTTAGGTATGGTTCCGTGAATGACCGTTTGTACAAGTATCCTCCTATCAAGCAAAATCGAGCTCTCCAACTTTGCCCTTTCTCCGCCCTTAAGGGGGATCTTCCTCCCTTCGGGCCTTTCGGATTTCTGTTCTCCAATCATCCTCCTCCTCAATAGCCGCCACCATAGGCAAGATTACTTCATTTTCTGCACTTAAAATTGTAATGGAAGTCCCTGCTTCCATGGCTACCGAACTAGCTAATTTAGATAAGCTATCAGCCTTAATATTTTGCTCACAGGGTATCTGGATTACCTCAAAGGTTTGGAACTCGTCTTTCACCCCCGCAACTCTTTCCAAGTACTTCATCATTCTTTCATCCTTAGCCAAGTATTCCCCTCTTACTTGCTGGGCCACCAATTGGAAGTCCGTGTACGTGATCACCCTTTGGCCTCCTATCTCCGCAACCATTTCCGCACCTTTTATCAGGGCCTCGTACTCTGCTCCATTGTTTGAAGTATGGAACTCGAATCGTATTGCAAATTGCAGTTCACCTCCCCAAGGATCTATTATCAAGATACTTGCACCACAACCTGTTATAGTAACAGAGCTATCCACATATACCTGCCACTCCTTTTCTGGTTCTGAGCGGGTTGTTTCTTGTATGAAGTCGGACAAATCCTGGGCTTTAATTGCTCGTCTGGGCTCAAAATCCACATCATATTCTCCCAATTCTACGGCCCATTTGACCATCCTCCCTTATAGACTAGCTCGACCTAACACCTGTTTAAAAGGATAGTTAGTTCGAACAATTATTTTATGGGAAAGAAAGTATGGCCTTAGCCTCCTTGCAGTGATCATGATAGCCAAAGCTGCCTTTTCTGTCTCAGAATATCTAGATTAAGCTCCCTGGATTATCTTGCTTACATAGTAGACTGGCTTTTGGGTTGTTCCTTCCTCTTTTATCAATAATGAACTGATCGAATCCTTCTCTACTAAGAAATAGAGAAGTAGCACATCTCCCCTCACTGGCTTAGTCAGCTGGGGAAGCCGAGCTAGAAGGCTTTTTGACACTCCTCATCCCAAGTGAATCTCGTTCCTTTCCTCAGGACCCTGAAAAAATGTAAACTTCTTTCGGCAGATTTAGAGATAAATCAGCTAAAGGCCGCAATTCTTCCGTTCAATCTCTGTAGCTCATTAAGGTTGTTAGGGGACTGCATGTCCAACACTGCTTGTACTTTCACCGGGTTAACCTCGATACCCCTTTGCGTCACCATATATCCCAGGAATCTCCCCGATCTTACACTAAAGGAATATTTTGCCGGGTTGAGCTTCATCCCATTAGCTCTGATTACGACAAAGGACTCCTTCAGATCCTCTATATGTCTTTCTGCCTCTACGCTCTTGACCAGCATATCATCCACATAAACCTCCATGTTACGTCCTAATAATTTTTGGAATACTTTATCAACCATCCGTTGATAAGTTGCTCCTACATTAATTAATCCAAAGGACATTCTAATGTATGCAAAGGTACCACACGAAGCAATAAAGCTAACCTTAAGTTTATCTCTCGGGAAGAGCTGTATTTGATGATATCCTTGATAGGCATCCATCATGCTGAGTAGCTCGAACCCTGATGTTGAATCCACCAATTGATCAATCCTTGGAAAGGGATAATGGTCCTTAGGGCAAGCTTTATACAGGTCTCTGAAGTCAATGCACATCCGCCATTTCCCTATTTTTTTCAAGACTAGTACCGCGTTCGCCAACCACTCGGGAAAATCCATAGGCTCGACGTGTCCAGCCTTCAGCAACTTCTCCACCTCTTCCCTGATAATCACATCCTTCTCATACCCAAAATGTCTTAACTTCTGTTTCACGGGTCTCGATCCTAATTTCACGTTAAGATATCCTCAGGTGAAAAAACAAAGATATCTGCATTCTCCCTCAAAAACGCGATCAGCTTCCTGGTTAAAGCTTCGTTCATTTGTGTTCCAACATCTTCGTTCATTTATGTTCCAACTCGAGTGGTGTATCTTACCTTCCCTGGATACAATTCTATCGCCATCAGCTCCTCCTCCGCTTGCATCTTGGTAGGTTCTCCCTCCTCTAGAAATCTAGCTTTCTTTACTTCCGGATCCTCTCCTTTAATCCTGTCCAATTTATCATGTATGCTTCTATTTGCTACTCGAACATCTTCCACATAACACTTTCTGGCTAGTGCCTGATTTGCACTAACCTCTTCCACTTCTTCTCCGATGGGAAACTTCATCTTCATATGGTAGGTGGATACTACCGCCTGGAAGGCATTTAGCAAAGGTCTCCCAAAAATCACATTGTACGAGGCAGGTGCCTGCACAATAAGGAAGTTCACCATCAAGACCCTCCACCTAGGATGTTCCCCAAGGCCAACTTGCAGAGTGACTTCACCAAGAGGTTGAATAGCTCCTCCTGTAAAACCATAAAGTGATGTTTCCACAGGATGTAGTTTTGCGTTTAGCTCCATCCTTTTATAGCAGTCCCACATCATGATATCTGCAGAGCTTCCCCTATCCACAAAGATTTTGGCTACATCGTATCCTGCAATATCAGTAGTAATTATTAAAGCATATGTGTGCGGCTGCCTCGACCCCCCACCATCTTCAGGACCAAATGAAATTTTGGGAGAAGCTTCTACTTTCCTAACATCCTGAACCTCCATCGCTTTTACTCCCTGGCTAGTCCCAATCTCCCGAGGACTCTTTTTCCGGGCCCGAAATGAATCTCCAACAGCTGGTCCCCCAACAATTACCTGGATCAAATCTCTCTTCTGGACTGGAGGTTTCTCAGCTTCCTCTTTTCTCCTTTTATCACGCTCATTTATCTTCTCTTCAGACTCCCTTCTTTTGCTTCCTCGAGATTTTTGCCGATCTTGATACACGAACTCCTTTAAATCTCCTGCCTGGATCAACCTTTCTATTTTATCCTTCAAATGAAAACACTGGTTTGTATCATGACCGTAATCATTGTGAAAGCGACAAAACTTATCTGATTTTGGCTTTGACGGCCCTCGAGCTCTTGAACAGGGGAACTTCATCTCCAGAAGTTCTCCGGCCACCTCCAGAACCTCAGCTGGGTAGATCTTCAAGGGTGTATACTTTTCAAATCTCGGTAGTGGTCCATTAAAGGACCTTGTGCCTTCCGACCTATCCTCCGCTTTGTTTTCTGTCCTTGGCTCCGTCCTCCCTTCGTTCCTACCCTTTCGAGAATCTGAGTCTCTTCTTTTATCGCCAGACTTGGTTTCTGCCTTCTTGGCCTTTCTGGTTTCTTCCAGGGTAACGTACTTCTCCGCCCTATTTATCAAGTCATCGAAGGACGTTACCGGCTTCTTAGCAAGTGATGAGAATAACTCCCCATCCCGCAGTCCGTTAGTCAGTGAGTTAATTTTCACCCCTGGAGTAGTGGTAGGGACCTCCAGGGCAGCTTGATTAAACCGCTTCAGAAATTCTCTCAAACTTTCATTTTCTCCCTGCCTCATGTTGAAAAGAGTCAGGGTCGCTCTTGGCTGCCTCCTAGCGCTAGCGAACTGGTGTAAGAACATCTTGCTGAAACCTGCAAAGGAGTGGATACTATTCCGGCCTAATTAGCTGAACCATTGCTGGGCAGCCTTTGACAAAGTGGTTAGAAAAACCCTACATTTTACCCCCTCCCCACATCGATGTAATAAGGTAGCATTCTCAAAACTGACTAAATGTTCATAAGGATTCGTGGTTCCGTCATACTCAAATGTCAAAGGTTTAAAATTAAAAGGTAACTCATCACTTAGAATATCCTCAGAAAATTGACAACCGGCCACAGGTCTAACATCACTTACCTGTTTCAGCCATTTCCTCATTGTCTCCATCTCCTTCTGAAGGTACAATAATTGATGACTGACCCCCCCGTCATGGGTTGGATCCAAACTCTCGCCCATGTCCATTGTTTCCGTCTTCTGAGGCGGGCTATCTCGACCCCTCCTCTCCTTGAGTGAGAGGTTTCCTCATCTGGTACTTGCTTCTTCCGAGGATCCCCTTGATCTGCATGAGATTCCTCTCCATGTCTGCGTCCCGTCGGCTCATGAGGGCCTAGCTCCCCCTCTCCCTTGAATCTCCTTTAGGTCCAGAAGGATGTAACCTCGTTTGGCTTCTTCCTGTGAAAGCACTTTCTACCGCTTTAGCAACCAGTTATCCTAACTGGTCCATACTAACAGTCACCATCGTAGAGTTTGGTGGTGGTGGATGAGGTATTTCCCGTGAAGCTGCTGCAGGAGTAGGACCCTGGAGTTGGGAAACTTGTGATGTTATCCCTCCTCCAGTTCCCTGACTTGAAGATGCCCCGTGTGTGGTGCCTCCTCCTCGGTCCGCACCTCCTACAGGGACCGAATCTGCTGACGTCTTCTGGAGAGGGGAGGCAGTTGGATTCCCTCTCCCAACCATCTGTGCATCTCCCATAAATGTCGAGGGGGTGCCGGGGCTATAGTTCCTTTACCCATAGGCGGCATCCCATAAAGTGGCGGTGCTGTTGGGGTTGGTTGAGGACTCTTACCGACATTTTTGGTAGAGCCTTGCTTGGCAGGTTGATACCCAGCCATCTCGCAATTAACTTTCAAAGATTCTTATTCGGAAATAAGGGTTTAAACTCACGTCTTTAGCCCTGTGTTCCCACAGACGGCGCCAATTTGGTGCGGAGAAAGTGGTTAAGGTGTGACCTGGATTTCACAAGATAAAGTGCGCGTTGAAATAGAGAGATCTGGCACCACTTTAACCGCAAGAGTCTCGATAGCAATACCTACAAGAAAACACGCCGGAGGAATTTACAGAGCGGGCTCTCCGATGCTCAAGTCAGTAATCTCACTTAGGAAAATCAATGGAAAAGAAGTATGTTATCTATGTATGAAGTTTTGTGAGTATGTTATTCGATGATCTTGAAAAGTTACCTGGAAGGGGTATTTATACCCTTTATATCGAAGACCTCACCTTCTTCTCCATTACTCACATTTTGGGTCGTGGAGGACGGTTAATTCTTACTTCCCCTCAGTCGAGGTCCACGTCTGGAGTTATTCCTCTTTGTTCTTCCTCATCTCCGCCAAGGATTCCTTCAGAGTATTTCGCAACTGCCCACTTGGAGGTATTTGGTTCCGAGATTGTAGGAACTGAATCCCCTCGATCTGCAACAACCCTTCACGTGGATTACTTCTTTTAGAGCCGTCGATCTTGATCTTTCATAACGATAAAGAACGGTCTTCCGAGATACTTGGGCTTTTCTGACTTCAGCCCATTGTAAGCAACATTGGGCTCATTTCCTCCAAGCCCAAGACTTTACCCTTTAACCCTCTACATACTAGCCCAAATCCTAGCGTCCTGCGGCCCAACACTGTGAATCAGACTTCTATTCAGCCCAGTTTACTCAGTCAAACGTTGACTGCCCACGTGCTTCATCCTCAGTGGCTTGCCAAAATATCCCTCATCAAAGATGCAAGCATGTGGACATCAGACATCACTTTATCAGAGACCATGTGGAAAAGAAGAACATCATAATGGAAAAGATTCGTATTGATAAGCAGAAAGCTGATATTTTAACCAAGCCTTTAGCTGAAGTTAAATTCAGAGAACTATGCAACGAGCAGGGGCTTCTGGATCTTGGAGAAGATGCACTAGAATACTTCGGTGACTTAATCTCCAATACCAGTTGGTTACGTACTTGACCAGGTAAGAAGGTCAGTTGAAGAAGGGAACTTCAACTGATCAGATAGGGTAAGTTAGATACCGATCAGAAAGGAATATAAGTTGAAGGGGGAACTTCAACTGAGTAAAGGTTTTTTAGATCAGAAGGAACCTGATCCGAGGGATAAAATATTGTTGGGAAAATTTGGCAAGGTTTAAGCTACACAGTAAGATCGACAAGAATCAGAATAGTCAGATCAGATCGAGTGGTAACTGATTGATTACGATATCAATCAGTCAAATACGTTTTCTGATTTACATTATCTGCTTTGCCTTATCTGATTCATATTGTCTGAGCTTATCTATTTAAATGTTATTATTACTGTTGGCTTTACTTAATAACGCACGCACTGCAAAGCATTAAATGCAGATGTGGGGAATATGTATTTAATGGCATTTATTATACTTTTCGCGTCCAAAATACGAGCGGGTCAATTTTCTCAACCGCACGATTAAAATACTTTACGACCGACTAATCTCAGCCGTTGATTTCAAAACATGGATACTTGAGTATTTACGGAGAGTTGTGAAAACAAAAATTCCCTCGCACTATATAAAACCCTAACTCAGTTTCCAGAAAACTTTTACACTCCTAAATTTACCAAATTCTTGAGAGATAAACTACTTACGAACAAAATCATTTCGAACTCTCAATTGATTCGTCTTTCATCTTTCAAAACCTTTGAATCGATATCTGAAATGGCACAACTCATTGCACGCGCTGGACAAGGCAAGAAGATGTGCAATTTCGCATCAATGAAGAAGGACATCATTGATGAGAAATTTGTCCTTTTCCCAGTCACCTCTGACCCTGAGTCGCTTGAAATCCTAGTCTGCCTTCGAGCCTGTGGACTTGAGCAATTTGGCTATCGTCACCAGGACATTGTGTACACGTATGAAGCTCTAGAGTTTCTGTATAATCTTAAGAAATAAGAGGATGATGAGGAAAAGCTGGTTTCATCCGTTGGAGGAACGAAGATAGTAGTGAATGATAACGATTTACGGAGGATATTTGGTCTTCGACTGGGAAGTATTGTTCCAGAAACATTCACTACTGAACTGGGAGAGAAAGGGTTTCTTCAGGCCGAATTGTTATGACCAGCAAATCGAGACCAGATTGTGAACATTCGTGCCCCTCATCTCAAAAGGAAATATTGACTCCTTTTTTAGATTGTTTCCAAGGTGATAATGTGCTTGACTTACAGTCTTGATGCCGTCACTGCACACAAGCAGGGTGTCATGACTGCTATTATCAAGAAAGCCAAGGATGTTGACTGACTAGGGATGTTCAAGGCAAGATTGATGAAGGAGAATGGGAAATTTGCACTTAATGAGAGAAATGAAGTCTTTCTGACTTCAAAGTGTTCTTTTATTCACAAGGTTTCCATCATATCCTTGCAGATAAATTGCCTGATTTTTTCCACTGGAATGAAGATGGAAAGAAAGTATATCTGGCGAAGTTCAAGGCCATTCTGGGAAAAGATGAACCTCTACCAGGCCAATCTGACGATGATGTTGGGGAATTAATTGCCCGGATCAATTCGGGATGAATATTTAAATACAAATTTAATTCTAACAATTATTACTAGCATGAATTAATCCTATATTAATTCAAATAATAATTCAACAACAAATCATGCATATAAACAGTTCACATAAATCCTACGCATGCGGAATTGCTACGTGTTTACGTGAACTAACCTCTCGGAGTGACAACCGTTGAGAAGATGGATCCCGTTCACACTAACACACCAAAAGACCTTCTCAATTATTCCCTTATCCTTGTTCTACAATCCTGTGGTAGGAACTCGTGAACAATTTAACAAAAGGGAAAAATAAAATTATGTTGCACCACCGTTGTGGATTTCTAATTTTTCCAGCACATGAAATTGCATTTGGGGATGAAAAATCATCCCCTATTTATAAGAGGGTGGTGGCCGATTTTTTGCTAGGAAAAAGGGAGAGAAAATCTCTTTCTTGATCTCCAAGAAATCTTGAATATATATCCAATATATTCTTTTCTCCATAATTAAAATATTCCATAAAAATCCCACTCTCTTATTGTTATGGTATTTTCAAAATTTTAGGATAAAGATTCCAAGATTTGGATCTTCTTGAATTTATGAGATATACTTGTATTCCAAGAATACATATCTCCCATAATATATTTTCAAGAAAATCAAGAAAATATTTCTTTCCCTTTATTTCTCATATTTTCGAAAATCCCACATAAATAACTAAGTGGGAGATTTCTTGAATTTAATGAGGTAATCTTGTATTCCAAGAATACATATCCTCATTCCATAACAAAATTCAAAGAAAATCTTTCTCCCCTTTTATTCATGTTTTTCGAAAAAATTTGAAAAAATAAGCAACCATAATTTATTTTATTTTAAACACCTTTTTCAGTTATTGGACATTATGTTTGGGCTACTTGAGGGGCCTTTAGGAGAATTAAGATTGGACCTTCTAATGGACTTTGAATATCTAATATTGAGCCAAAATATTATTCAAGCCCATAAATATAAATTAATCCCACTACATAATTAATATTGCACTATCCATCATAACCCATATTACTGTTAATATGGCTTCCGGTTATTATTTCTCGTGTTTAAGATTATCCAGCCCATTAATTAATTCAAGCCACTGAAACAACTTTCCTTTAATTAATATCTTTTGTCCTTGGTCAAGGAACGGTTCAACATTATTATCCATACCGGAAACTAATTTCACTTGCAAGATTTGGTATGATAAATCTTATGAACCTCCCAAGGGGGCAAATCGAACAAGCGTACTTGCACACGATTCTTCATATTAAATCTTAGCAATCGCATGTGACCAATAATATTGCCCAAGATATAAAGTATTGAATCTCATTGATTCTCTACCCGTCATAAGTCAAAGCAATAATTACTAACCACACACGATCCTATTTAAGGGACGAAGATTAAGAAATAACGAACCACTGAGGTCTAATTCTTCCTAATTCAGTGCTGAAGAATTTATCCTCCTGTAGGTCCTATTCAGTGCATCAGTCATGCACTAGTGTAATCTCTTGGTCAAGACAAGCCAATCTGAGCCTTACACTTCAACCTTTCACGATGGATTGTTCATTTCCATCTAGGTCATGAACAACGTACTTTTAGTTACAAGGGACTGTTAATTTAATCTTTTGTGATCTGGTATCACTAAATTAACTACAATGTAACACATACTATTTATTGAACAGTTATGTAGTAAATATATGTAACATTCAATGATATTTAAAGCATCAGTGATAAATAATTTATTTTAGTAAATAAGACAGAAATTCAGTTTGGTTATACAAAGTAAAAGCATACTTTCCAGTATAACCCCAACAGATGACCCAGCTCCATATGTGCCTAGACAAAGAGGAGAAGGCAAAGGAAAAGAAGGTAAGGCAATGCATCATCTGTCCAGTTAGAAACGCAGGAACAGGCCGCCCCCAAGAAGAAGACGAAACGAAATCAGATGAGCCAGAGAAGCGCCAAAACAAGATTACCACTCTTTTGAAGAAGGCACCTGGACAACCTTCTGAGGAGGTAATGGAGGAAGCTGGACCTGTATCATGATTCATATTGAATCAGAGGAGGAGCAGATGGCAGAAGGTGAAGGTGGAGCAGAAGGAGAAGGAGTAGAAGTAGAAGATGAACCAACTGGGGAGCAGTCACCCTCAGATTATGTGCCCCTTAGTTTGGTATTCATAAGGGGCATATCACCTACACCTACATCCAAATCACCCTCACCATCACCAGCCAAATCACCATCTCCAACCCCAACCCCATCTGTACCAGTTCAACCACAACCGCAAACTACACCTGAACCCCAGGTTCAACCTCAATCTGAGCCAACTCCAACTCACCCAGAAATACAAACTCCATCACAACCAGAACCTACCCCACCCAGTGAACCACAAATTCCCACTCCCACGATAGATCTACCATTGGAACCAACTGCAAAGGAACCAGAAAGGGTTGAGGAATAGGTTGCTGAAGAAGTTGTTCCAAGAGATGACCTCTATGTCTCTCTTACCCACAATCCGTTCAACACTGGTATTATTCTGGATTCCCCAGAGTCAGACACCGAGGATCCCACTCTGTTCATTCTGAAGCAACAGGTAAAGGCTTATCTGAACAAGATCTGCCCGGATCTAATTCACCATCCAGGCCTCCAGCCAAAGATTTAAGAGATTGTTTTCTGGAGGGATATCCGTTTGAAGGGTATTGAGGAATTTCTGATTCTGATGGAAGCTCTCGGATTTGAGTACTTTGTAGATCTGGAGATGAGGTGTATGGAGAATGCTGGAGTAAGCAGTGCAGCTGAATTGGCCTCTGATGATGACATTAGATGGTTGATTCACGAGAAGTTTGGAATTGCTGAGGTAGAGGTGGAAGCTTACTGGGCTCGTGATGATGCTGAATATGAGCAAGCTGATGATGAACCAGGTTTGGGTGCTGCAGATGTTACCCTATCTGGTGAGGCTTCAACATTTGGCAGGGCTGTTGCCTTAGATGTCGATACCCTAGATCGCCTTTCGAAGAATATTCAAGATGGGGTAAAGGCAGCCGTTGAAACATAATTCAACACTTTGGAAACTGACCTAATGAAGAGGTTCAGATAAGAGCAGCAAGCTCTGGTTGATACAGAGAGGAAACTGACTGTAGCCAAGCTGATGAGTATGCACGACAATATTACTGCCTTTGTGATGAACAAAGTTGATCCAATCATAGAGAAGATTTCTCTACAGTTTTCAATGCTCTCTAATCTAGGAACCCTGTTGGAAAGTGTATGGTCTTCTCTGGAGAGGACATATACTTGTCTTGATGCTGGGTGGAAGAGATTTGAGGGATCACTTCTCAGGGCCAAGAAGTCACTTGAAGCTGGTCTGAACAGATTGTTGGGCCCTGAACCCTCATCTTCCATAGTGCAAATTACCCCTGTTGGGAAATGAATTTAATAAAGATAGATTTTGATTAGATCCCAAAACTCCTGAGTATGACATGTTCAGGATAATCTTGATAGATGAGTCAGGATTCAGTTTTAGAGTGTTCAGGATGTTATCTGCACCGTGTATAGTCGGCAGATATAGATCAGGCTAAGAACTGAAGACTCAGTAAGTTTCTGAAGAAACTGAAGTTCCATATGATGAACCGAAGTTTCAAGACTCTCGATGAAACCGAGAATCAAGGCTCGAGAGAAATCAAGGCTCGGAGAAAACGAAGGCTCGGAGAAACACAAGGCTCGAGAATGTCTCGAAGACACTCGAGACTCGTAAAAAATATTTGAAAGGCACGATAATTCTTGAAGAACTCGAGAATGTCTCGCATACTCGAAGATATCTGAATGTTCCGAGCCTTTGAAGTCGAGGAATATAGCCATTGGAATCCAGCTGACGTGGACCAATGAGAGGAAGACAACCAGCCTGAAAAAGCTGCAGAACATACAAGAATAGTATGGATTTGAATGTGATTCTCTCCAACGGTAACATTCAAATCCACACTATAAATACAAGTTCTTCCATCAAATTAAGTGTGGATGCGTAAGAATATGCACAAGATGCTACAGAACCAAGAGCGTTATAGTCAAGCATTCCCACCCTAGAACACAAGTCTGTAGATATACAAATATATTCAAAGAGTGTTCTAGAACCCAACCTAAGAAACCCACGATGTATCATAATCTTAGAGAGATTTTTCCAACCTTAGCATTGAGGCTAAACCATTGTAAGGGAAAATCTCACCATAGTTGGAGACAACACCAAACCCAAACCCCATTCTCGTAAGAGATAACTAGTGGTGAAGTGAGGTAGTTGTTAAGCAATCCCGAGTGAGGGTGATAAGTCCCGAAGGAGTGTGAACTCGTTAAACATCTAAGAGGCGAGCCCGAAAGGGTGATAAGTCCAGTTTGAGTTAGTAAACTACAGAGGTAGTCAGAAAGCTCAAAGTAGAAAGGTTAGTAAACTACAGAGGTAGTCAGAAAGTCTTAGGAAGTGTTTGAAGGAATTTCCCTAGGAACAGGGAGAGTGGATGTAGGAGCTTGAGTCTCCGAACCACTATACATTGTTGTGCTCTTTATTGCTTTATGTTCTTAGTCTGTCATATGCATTCGATTATAAGCAAGACACTGGAATCACCATTCCTTCACCCCTGTTTTATATGCATCGCTCGACATGTTTTGCTTCCGCACGCGCAAAATGATTTTTCATCGGGACCAACAAGTGGTATCAGAGCGGGAGTTCAAAAGGTTCACTAATTTCAGAGTGACCACCTGAACAAATCTTTTTAAAGAAAAACCTGTTTCTTTAAAAAATGCATATATTCTGATGTTTTGGCGTCTTTATCAATTGAGAACTTGTTGGGATATTTTAGTTCTATACCAAAACATTGTCAACTTGTGTTATTCAAGAAAATTTACAGATAACAAGTTGAGGGGGAACGAAAGAACAAATTGAGGGGGAACTCACGGAATCAAAAGTAGATGATCGAGATCAGACGAGGCTGCAGACGAGACTGATCAAGATCTGATGAGTTAGATGAGTTCCGGAGTCAACTGATGAGCTGTGCAAAATCAGAAGTGAAGAAAAGCTAAAGCCAGCAGATCAGAAGAAAAGGTTGCAAATCAGAAGATGAGCAAAAGAGACTAACCGAGATCAGACGTGATCGAGATCAGGCATGATAAACCTGATATGCTAACCTGATATGATGACCTGATGCTATTCTGATATGTTGATCTAAAGATGTGTTGATATAATCAGTCGAACTGATCAGATCAGGCAAAGAAGAAATCAGATAACCTGAGTAAAAGTGATCTGAGGCTCAGTAAGTAAAGTGAACTAAGACTCAGTATAGGTCAAGAGACCTGAGGGTCAGGATGTCTGAAGCCAAAAGGAACTGAACTCAGTCAGCATGAGTGTCAGTAAGCCTGATCAGACAAAGTCCATTGAAGAGAAATGAGGAGCCGAGCTGAAGATCAAGAAGACTGAAGACCAAGACTGAAGACTTGTAATTCTTTATGTTTTTGTCTTTATCTTTTCATAAGTTCATTGTAAACTGTAATAGACTATCATACATCAATGAAACTTTATCTTTATGCTCAAAGATAATACCTCATTATCTTTTTACATGTCTTTGTATTTGATATGCCTGATTATTGTTGTTTGGTGATGAAATTGTTGGGAAATTCATTACTGAATTAATTGTTAAGAGATATACCATTCTTGTAATAGGAAAAACTGAAACCTGAGTATAGGTTAAGTGTTTTGTAACAAGATGGTTTTGGCATCATCAAAAAGGGGGAAATTGTTGGGAAATGAATTTAATAAAGATAGATTTTGATTAGATCCCAAAACCCCTGAGTATGACATGTTCAGGATAATCTTGATAGATGAGTCAGAATTCAGTTTTAGAGTGTTCAGGATGTTATCTGTACCGTGTATAGTCGGCAGATATAGATCAGGCTAAGAACTAAAGACTCAGTAAGTTTCTGAAGACTCAGTATGAAACTGAGAATCTGAAGGCTCAGAGAAATCTGAAGGCTCAGAGAAACCTGAAGGCTCAGAGAAACCTGAAGGCTCAGAATGTCTCTGAAGACACTGAGACTCAGAAAATACTGAAGGCACAGTAATTACTGAAGAACTCAGTAATGTACTGCATACTCAGTATATCCTGAATGTTCCGAGGCACTGAAGCTGAGGAATATAGCCATTGGAATCCAGCTGACGTGGACCAATGAGAGGAAGACAACCAGCCTGAAAAAGCTGCAGAACATATAAGAATAGTATGGATTTGAATGTGATTCTCTCCAACGGTAACATTCAAATTCACACTATAAATACAAGTTCTTCCATCAAATTAAGTGTGGATGCGTAAGAATATGCACAAGATGCTACAGAACCAAGAGCGTTATAGTCAAGCATTCCCACCCTAGAACACAAGTCTGTAGATATACAAATATATTCAAAGAGTGTTCTAGAACCCAACCTAAGAAACCCACGATGTATCATAATCTTAGAGAGATTTTTCCAACCTTAGCATTGAGGCTAAACCATTGTAAGGGAAAATCTCACCATAGTTGGAGACAACGCCAAACCCAAACCCCATTCTCGTAAGAGATAACTAGTGGTGAAGTGAGGTAGTTGTTAAGCAATCCCGAGTGAGGGTGATAAGTCCCGAAGGAGTGTGAACTCGTTAAACATCTAAGAGGCGAGCCCGAGAGGGTGATAAGTCCAGTTTGAGTTATTAAACTACAGAGGTAGTCAGAAAGCTCAAAGTAGAAAGGTTAGTAAACTACAGAGGTAGTCAGAAAGCCTTAGGAAGTGTTTGAAGGAATTTCCCTAGGAACAGGGAGAGTGGATGTAGGAGCTTGAGTCTCCGAACCACTATACATTGTTGTGTTCTTTATTGCTTTATGTTCTTAGCCTGTCATATGCATTCGATTATAAGCAAGACACAACACATGAGCTTAAAACGTAAAAATCTGGAATCACCATTCCTTCACCCCTGTTTTATATGCATCGCTCGACATGTTTTGCTTCCACACGCGCAAAATGGTTTTTCATCGGGACCAACAACCCCGTTAGCAGTCGAGGAGTTCAAGGATGAAATGCTGAATCAATTCAGAGCACTAAACCTCAGGCTAACAAACCTTTTTTATGCAACAAAAAAGGGGGAAGAGGAGGCAGAAAAACAGATGCAGTTAATTGTTGCGGGTACATTGCCAACTGCTGGAACATTTGTACCAACTCCATCACGCATCAATCGCTTGAAATCGCCGCCATGCGTAAAGCAGATCTCAATGTTGCTATTCCTGACACCGAACTGGTGAAAATGCATCAGACAGTTGAAAAGCATGAGCAAGATATTCAAGCTCAAGGGAAGTCCATTTCTAAACAAAAGTCTGTCTTATTTGAGGTTGTTGCCAGAGTAGATAAGATAGAAGATTTCTCATCCAATGTTCAGAAACGGTACGAATCTGAAGATCATGCCAAGAGCCTTGAGCTGGCAAAACAGTTACTGGAGGAAGAGAAAGCTGCTGAGGCAGAAGCTAAGAAGAGGGAAAAAGCCAAGGGCCAGTAGGCCAAGGTACCTACTCAGACCCAGAAGTAGATTGAGACACGATCCAGGTCTCAGATAATCCCATCACAGTCAGAAGAGCAGAAAGCCAGGCAGAGAGTAATCGATGTTGCCATCAAGAAAAAAAAATGGCCGAAGCTAAAGGTCTTCACATAAGTTATGTCAGAAGACAAAGAAAGAAGGTTGTTGTTGCTGAGGACATTCTCTGGGAAGAAAGGGTCTTACCTGCATCAGTGAAAGATATTCAGGTTGCCCAAGAAGATCCGATACCAGAATGGAACAAGATTCGAGGAGACTGGTTATGTGATGTGTATATTCTGGAGAAGATCCCCATTACTGCTGATCAAGGAGAATTCGATGATGAATTCAGAAGTTGGCTGGTAACCAAATATCCAGAATTCTCCGAGATCGTAATGAAAGAGGGCAAGACAATGAACTTAATTCCTGAGGCTCCCTCATTCGAAATTCTCTTGCCACCTCTCAGACCAAACAAATCTCTTGATCCTATTGCCTTTAAGAAGTTGTATTATGATTTTGCTAAGAAAGGAGGGATCATTGAGAAGGATCGACTGGTTGCTCTAATGCAGAGGATGTACAAAGTGTTTGATATTCCAGCAGAGCTCCAGAAATTCAAGTATTGAAGTCAACAGATCAGAAGACTTAGTTTAGGACCAGTTGATAGGTATTTATGTACTTGTAAACACTTATATCTTTAATAAAATACTCTATCTTTCTGATCCTAAGACAATTTCTCATTGTCTTCTGAACTGTGTGTTATTTCTATTATTTTCTTTTTATTTATCTATTTTTCTGATTAACTGTTTTGGTTCCATCAAAAAGGGGGAAATTGTTGGAAAATTTGTAGTTTCGATGGAAGTTCCAAAACAGATTGTAATAGGACCAGTCAGACCTGTTAGCTGACTGATGACTTGGATATCGGATAGGATGACAAGCTGAGTTGTATAGACAACTTATGTAAAAGACAGGTCACATATTGCGGGGGAACTCAATATGTATAGGCTAAGTCTTGATGATTAGATAAAAAGCAGAAGATCAGATAAGCTGGAGATCAGAAGATCAGAAGAGCTGAAGATCAGAAAACCTACATCACATAACATGAAGAAGAATATGTAAGTTGTGCGAAGACAACCTACATCAGAAGATTCAAACTAGGTAGACAGATCAGTCTTAACTAATCCGGTCAGATCCATCAGGTGACTACATCAAGTTACCTAGTACGAGCCAAGTAAATCAGACAAGAAGAATGTCAATCTTGTTGGTAAATCAAGTGCCAAATTTGTGTACTTGTGAATCAATGAGAAAAAGACACACACGTACGGAACTGACACTTGCAGGACTAGCGCTTTAGAGCCCAATGGCTACAAAGGACAAGCTTGCATGCTTTCGGCCATGCCGCCTATGAGCACATCAAATCAAGCCTGCAATCCTACCTAAAATAAACCGAAATTTGAATTGCTCTCCAACGGCTAGTTCGATTTCGTGCCTATAAATATGGGATAAACCTTCATTCAAAGGTTACGGAAAATATACAAGCTCAACCTCAAGAAAGATATCCGCACGAAGAACACAACTCAAGATTTAATCTAAGTGTTCATCCCATAAAGTTCTTAGCATAGAATTCTTATCCTCTAGCTTTAGGCTACTCAAATAATAGTATAGAATTCCAGTTGGAACATACAAATCTTATACCCAAACCCACAAAGTTAGGTTAAGTTTGTTTAGCCAGATTTCAGACTAGGGTTTCTAGTTTCTGAACTCTGGGATTGTTGAGTGAGAACTCTTGAAACATCTGATGTATTGTGTTGGACTAACACATTAATCTAAGTCCAGATTGGTTAAGTGAGTGTCCCTGCTGATAGGGAAGAGTGGACGTAGGACGAGTTATCCGAACTACTATAAATCTTGTGTGATTTATCTGCTATACACTCTTAGCAGACTACCTGCTTTATATTCCATTCATGTTCTGAGTCTGGATCAGATTTGCAACAAGCAACTGATCTGATCAGTTTGACCCCTTTGTCATCTGATCTAAAACTATTTACTCAGAATCTTGTTTGTGCAAACTGGTTTTTCACATGGGTTAACTTATCTTTCGCACCAACAGTTGAACTGATAGACACCGAACGAATCTGCTTCCAAGCAATCAGTAAGTCGGATATCAATCTGTACTGCTTCACTCTCACTCTAATCAGGCATACTTGCATATTCACCCCTCCCATCTAGACTTCCACTCTCACAAAACCCATTCGGGACCTACATATCCCACAAAGTAACCCTTTCACCCACCCTCACAAAACTCATTCGGGACCTACATATCCCACAGAGTAACCCTTTTCACCTTTGGATTCCAATTTGTCGGTAAGCATCCTTTTCACAATCACGGGGCAACCCCATGTTTGATATGTGTAAAAGTTGGCTTCTTGCCATATCATAGTTCATATGGTGTATGCTCAACCGATTTAGATGGAATCCTATTCAGAATTTAAATTAAGGTTTGTAACGTGTATCCCCATAAACCTCACCATGTCTAACAGGGTTCCATTTCTCCTCTCGGTCACACCGTTTATTCTGAGGTATTCCGGGAGGAGTCCATTGTGACTGGATTCCATGAAACTTCAAGTAATCAGTGAATTCATGGCTAAGGTATTCACCTCCTCGATTTGATAGAAAAGTCTTAATACTCTTACCAAGGTGCTTCTGTACTTCAGCTTTGTACTCCTTAAATTGTCGCAAAAGATTCAGATTTGTGTCTCATAAGATACACATGTCCATTTCTCGAGAAATTGCCAGTAAAAGTGATGAAGTAACTGAAGTAACCCCTAGCTAGAGTGGGCAATGGTCCACATACATCACTCTGGATCAACTCTAGAACTTCTTTGGCATGCACCTCTTTCTCATAAAGGGTTTATCGATCATCTTGCTCATGAGACAAAATTCGCAATCTCCATAAGACTCGAAGTCAAATGGGGTTAAGTAGTCTAACTTTCTTAACCTTACTATTTATTTCTCGTTTACATGATCAAGTCTACAATCCCATAAGTAAGTCGGGTTTTCAAGATTACTAAGTTTGAGTGTTTTACTTTGTATATTAAGATATGAACCACAATGGAACAAATAAATATGTTGTGAGTAATAGAAAGAACTAGATGACAATCATTAAGTTCTAATCTAAAACCAAAGGGTAAGTCTAACACATAAGTCCCCACAGGTTCAGTAACAACTCTTGCTCCATTTCCACGTGTAAGACGACTTCACCCGGCTTAACTGCCCTAAAACATATGAGCCCTTTCACATTCGTAGAAATGTGTGAGCAACATTCGGTATCTAAAACCCAGTAGTTAGCGCTATTTGTGGACATGTCTATCTTAATAACAAACATACATGTTCTAGTGCCAGAAGCATCCAATGCCTTCGTTTCAGCAACCAGAACCTTACAGTCCTTCTTCCAGTGCCAACTTCTGCTTACAGTAGAGGCACACATCCTTGTTTACCCGCTCTTTCTTTTGAACACCACCTTAGTGACAGTGAACTCAAAAATCTTGAGCACGTTGTGAAGTTCATGCATGGTCGCATCCATCTTATTCATATTGTAGTTCACAATGAAGCTAAAATATGAATCCGGGAGCGACTGGAGGATAGCATAGATGAAAACGTTGGTCTTTTAGATCAAAGCCTAAATTACCAAGTTCATCAATTAGGTCTATCATCAGAAGCACATGAGGTGAAATATTCTTTTCTTTAGCTAACTTGCATCTAAGCAGATCTCTCATCACTTCATAAATCTCATAATGAGATTCAGAATCAAAGAGATCCTTTAGATGCTTGAGCATCTAGAAGGGACCCATTTTCTCACGTTGCCTATGTATATCAAGAGTCATGCTGAGCAACATCACACAGTGAGCCTGAAAAAATCCTCTTGATGCTTCTTTTGAGCTGCTACGTCAAACGTGGCTGCCTCAGGGAACCAGATTCATGGGTAATCGGGATTGGCGTGTCCAACACATACTCAACCTTCTCATGCCTTAGCACCAAACACACGTTTCGGTGCCAGTCCAGAAAATTTGGCCTAGCTAATTTGTTTGTTTCCAAAACACATCTCAATAACAGTTATACATTTCAACTAACCAAGAGAAATAAAATAAAACGGGAATTAAACATATAATTCCTATGATCAATATTCAGCAATCAAAATAAACATTGCCTTTCTTTTGTGTTTATTTTGTCTCCATTATTTTCGCATGCTTAACGACCTCATCGGAAAAGTACGAATTTATATCAAATATAAATTATAATGGTCTAGGGTCCACATTACTACTATTATAATCCTAGCGAGGGCTGATCATTATAATAACATAACTGGTAGGTCTCCAAACCAATTGCAAAATTGCAATCCCTAGTTTGTCGAACCTAGTTCGACTGATGTCCCTTAACTTTTGTTCCCTGCGAGGGCTAGCGAAACAAAGTTAAGTTGGTCTTTAAGTACTCATTGGAACAAAATCTCCAGTTTACTTTTAATTTTGATGGAAGACATCTTATAAAATTAATGAGAAAATCATATTTTAGTTAGGAACGTTTTAAAGGCATGGTATTAATTGCTTAATCGAGATCCAACATGTTAATCTACATTACATTTGAGCAATTATTTGGCGTCGCCTACCCAAACATGATTTACACGGACTAACATTTATATGGACGTCGTCTACCCAAACAATAATACGGTCCAACAAGTATTGGGCGCCGCCTACCCAAACAATCATAATGTGGACTTAAAATGCGTCAACAGAATATAATATAAAACACGTTAACCAAGTGGGAATTAATAACTCATTTAATTCTTTAAACCATAATTTTAAAATCTAATTTTAAAATAAGTTTAATTATTAAATTCATTATTAATATTAGCTTTAATTAATCCAATTAATTAAGTCCGTCATTAGTCCAACTAATACGTTTTATTAAAATAATTAGTCAATTGAGATTTAATAATTCTTTTAAAATGAATTTTAAAATCCAATTTTAAAATTATTAAATTTCAACAATTAATCAAATTAATTACAAATAAAAGTCCAACTTTTATTACTAATTCTTAAAATTAATCTTATTAACTTAAAACTCAGATTTTATTTAATGTTTTGCCAAGGGCTCAAGTGCAATTTCCAAAATTTGCACGGAGGGGCCTGTTTGAAATTTAATTTGCAAAAATAGCCCCTCCCTCATCACTGCCCGGACACCGCCTTCTTATCGGTACAACCGAAAACACGCAATTTCAACCATTCATTAGAATTAATCCACTTAATCACAGTAATAGCCAATTTGGAATCCAGTTCAATTAGTTTGCTCGAAATAGTCCAACCAAAATGGACAAACAGACCCGAAATCAAAACACACACAGTCTACATAATTTTCAGTAAAACACAGACGTGAGGCGTTAGAGCGCGTGCACTCGAGTCGCCGCTAGGCGCGCGCGGGTGACTCGATGCCTTAACCCTTGAATCAGAGATCGAAACCCTCGTCAAAAGTCAAACTAGAGACGAAGGAAACGAGTACGAAGCAGGGGAGGCACGTCGATGGGCGGGAGACACAGAGATAAAGAAACGCAGTGGCGTTCCACCGTGAAACACATCAAACCAGGAGCGTGGTCATCAGAATGATGATGACGTAGCCGGAGACGTGAATCGCGACTCACGCCATTCTGAAACGCATCGAATCGCGTCGAGCCACCGCGGGTCTAACCTGATTTAATTCATTCCGTCGCGGCACCCCACGGGCGATGTGAGTCGTGACATAGCGTCGCCGACTCAAGCGAGCCCACGGTTGCACATTTTGGACGCAAAAAGGGGCGGAGGGCGAGGCGGATGGAGGCGGCGGATTTCACAGGAAACCCTAATAGGCAAGTGAGGAAGACGAACCAAGTGGGCAAACCAAAAAAAGGAGAATTTGATTATCAAATAAACAAACCAAATACACGCCCAAAATTAACATGGTGCGGTTCGTTCAAAACGACCGCACCTTGATTTATAAAAAAATTAATTTTACAAATCAAACAATTAAGCAATTATTCAAGAGTGGAAAGTTAGTAAGCTGCTGAGTTCAGTCTGAAAGCTTAAGGTAGTAGTAGTAGTGAGTTAAGGAATTTCTCTGAGGATTAGAGAGAGTGGACGTAGGAGCTTGAGTCTCTAAACCACTATAACTTGTTGTGTTGTTTGCTTTATGTTCTGCATTTTATCCTATTGCATATTTTCACTGAAAGCATACTCAGTTTTCTGATATTTAGTTGGAATCAATCCACTGAAGCTGCATTAAGTTGATCATAGCCTTAACCACTATTTTAATGAGAAAACAAGATTTTCAGCAAAGTAAAACGAGTATAGACTTAGGGCCTACACATTCCGCACTCTAAATAAGCTAGTATAGATAGTTATCAAACTTATCAACTCTCCTGAGTAGTAAGTAAGATCAATATGTACTCCAAGCTTATTTGGACTCTGTTTTAAAAACTTAGAATCAGTTGAGCTAATTTGAAGTCTCTGAAAGCCGCTCAGTGTTATTGTCTCAGCAGACTTTGACTCAGGGCATTTTGTGCTTACTCAGGACTAATCCTCAGGAGATCCTGACTCATTGATTATAGTGTTTTTCTGAAAAGTTTAAAAATCACTATACACGTGTATTCCCCCTCCCCATACACGTGTGAAACTCGTTTACCCCGGGACCACACTTCCCACAAAGTGGACGGCCGGGAAAAAATTGTTCCCATCTCCGTTCCCACAGGATCCCCGTCCTCGTGGTGATACCCGAATCCCAGTTAATTTTTTATTTTTAGTGTTTTTTATTAATTACCTTAGAGAAGAGGAGATATTCACGACTAGTTTGACAAAAATTACCGATAATGATAACTTAATAACTCTTCATATGTAATAAAGCAAGAGGTAAGTTCATTGAGAAATTGAAAATGGAAGATCAAGAGCAACTGCTTTGACTGTATACCCAAGATGGATGAATAATATTTTCTTTTACTACTCAATAATTTCACTATATATGCATAAGAGTGATATATGAAGAAATTTATGTGCACTTGAGTTCGCATAAGTTTTTGCCATTTTTTTAAAACAATGGAACACAACACAAGATGAAACATCGTATTAATGAGTAATACTTGTGTGAAGTTGGTACACATGAACTTCATCAAATTTTTAACCCTTTTACAAAATGAATCTGAAAAGCATTGTACACATATACGTACATTTGAATTTCGTTGGGGAGGATCAGTAGAGTTCATGGATCTCATATCCATGCTCATAAAAACTTTAGTCCGTATTAAAATGTAAAATCTATCTGACACCTAAGTAGGCCACTTTATGTTCATTCGTGTGAGAATCACTTCAGTTTAGAGTTGTAAATGAGTGGAGTCGAGTCGAATGCACTGTTGTTCAAGCTTGTTATCGAGCTTTACTATTTGTTTTTGAGCTTGTTTGATAATTAACCGAGTCGAGCTCGAATAAGTTTTAATCAAGCCAAACAAGAGTCAAGCTAGCTCGAGTATTTTGACAATTTTACATTAGTTTTATCTTTTTTTACTTATCTAGCTCGAGCCGAGCTTTAGACTGTACAAAACACGAATTTATGTTCAATCTTGTTTGATATTTATGTCGAATCGAGCTAAAACGAGCTTTTATCAAATGATCTCGAATCGAGTATCAAATAGCTTAGTTTGATTTTCATCCCTATATGCTTCAATTATCTTGTGCTTAATTATTCCCATTAGGTTTCTCTAGTGAGGTTGTATTAAGGCCGGAAATCTCATTGTTTTATTAGAGTAGATCTTATGTGATTCGACAGTTTCATACATAAAATTATGTTCTATTTGGCTCGCTTGTCCTTGATTAATAATATCTATTCTTAAACATATACTACCATTATTTCCCAACCATTGAATTTCCTATGTTTTTATAATGACATTTCTTTCGGCGGCCAGATCACAAGAACAATAATTTATACTCCTATATATGTTCAAAACATTGTATACTTAAGTAAGAGATTTGAGTTGGGATTAAAATTTTATGCAAGGTTTTGATTAGTACTACTTATTACCCTCTGTACTAATTTAAATTGGCCACTTATTATAGACACAAATTTTAAGAAAAGTATTATTTATTAATATTAAATGGTGTAAAGTGGATTTGGTGGAGGAGTGTGAATGTCAATTTAACTTTAAGAAAAATATTATTTATTAGTATTAAATGGTGAAATGGATTTAATGTGTGTAGTATAGTGACATGTGGTGTAAATAAATGTTATTTGTAAGAGCTATTGTTTTGAAAAAAAAATATATATATTTTATTTTCTAATAAAAAAATAATCAATCTAAATTAGGACGTCAATTTAAAAAATATGATCAATCTAAATTAGGATGGAGGGAATATTTTATTTTCTACAAGCTAGTTCAAGATGCCTATTGTGATAGCGGGATTTATAAGGATAGATTGAGATTTATTTTTTTTAATCTCACATAAACGGTCGTTTGATTTGTGGGATGAGAGCCCATAATACATTTACACCCGGTATAAAAATGTGTTTAATTTTTATATGGAGAGATATGTCTATCACATGTGAAAGGTAGGATTGACCGGGATTAGCATTTTAATACATATATTGATTTTTCAGTACAGGATTATGAGTTGCAATCTTACAATCCAAACACATATCTTGATTCAAATAATTCAGTCCAATCAATCCAATATTGAGTGGGATTGAGTAAAATTGGATTAATTGGACTGAATTTATTTGACTCGAGATATAAGTTTGGATTGTAGGATTGTATTGAGAAATTAGATGGGATACCTATTGAAATATCATAAATACCCTTAAATTGAATTAAAACAACCACATTTTATTCTTGTGAATCTATTTAAAAAATAGAAGGACAATTTGTAATATTGCATTTGGAATATGTTCTATTCCACCTTTCACATTGGATTGACATATCATTCCATAAAGTGATTTAATATATTTTGTACTCGGGTTTGAAGTATATCATTGACCCTTATCCCACAAATCAAACGGTAAATTAGTTGGGAGTAAAATTCTAATCGTAGCCTAATCCGATCAATCCCGCGAATCGAACGAGGGCTGATAAAATTAGGAACGTGCATGATGTTGAATTAATTTGTTGTCGTTTATCATTTAAATCTTTCTCGCGTGAATTTTCATTATTCACACATCAAAAACTCATGTGTACTTTGTATATGACGATCTTAGTATAATGTAGATTCGCTGAATATCATTAATTCCTAATAATTGCTTTATAAAATCACATGAGATTAAATGAACCTTACGTTAATTATTTGCGTTAATTGCCGAATTTAGAGTAAACTCGATACTGGCAGTCTGACATGAAGTTAACAATTTAAAAAATGCATGGTTTGGTCAATGGTTTGATATTTAATTTTTTAAGTTCGAAATTTATTTTTGAGTCTTTTATCGTTTATTAAAATTTAAAAAACAAAGACAATTATAGTTCTGATTTAGTACTGTAAATATTTTGTTACCCTATTCCTGCCAACAAATTTAAGGCCGTTGTGATTTTACCGCTTCAACTACACAAGGATAAGATCGTCATCTGCCAATGTTACTTTCGTCGCATGTGTATGTGTGGAAAGTGGACACTATATAGAACTAATATGAGTTAATTCTATATTATTTCACAATTTAAAAATTCAATATCAATTTAATCACAATTTTTTAAAATTACAATAAGAGCTCAACCTTTAATATATAAACATGATTAAAGAAAAAAGTGCATCAAATTATAAGAATATTAAAAATATATTTTTTTATTATAATTTTATAAATCTTGATTAAATTGATATACACTGAGTTTAACTATCGTAATATAGAGTGAACCGAATTAATATCAAAGGCACAATTAGTTCTTGACCTGTCTGGAGCCCATTAAACGAATCCGACTCACCTCACAGGCCTTTTTTTTTTATTAGAGGTAAAAATGAATTTCATTCGTAGAGTACAAGGGGTACTCTAATCTCATAACATAAAAGCTCTCATCTATGCCCAATTAAAATTATAGGGAATAGCCATTTGTCCAGGTTAAACCTTCCTAAAATGAAACAACTTTAATTATAATGGTTTTTTTTATCACTCGGTATCCGGCCCAAATATTGACTAATCCGAGAGACCAAAACCCCCGACCCAAGAACCGACTAATTCGGGGGACCAGAACCCACCGTCCACTAGCGGGGGCCCCACTTCAAGTCAGAGCTAAGCTCTGTATGGACTGACACAACTCAAGAGTTGATCCGCACCTTAAAGGGTTCAAATCTGAGACCTAAAAAGGAACATACTCCTAAGTTCCAAGCCTACAACTACTAGGCCAACCCTTGTGAGTTAAATTATAATGGATTGAGTTTAATTAGTAAACCTAATTTATAAGAATCCATATATATTAAGGTCAAATAATTAAATTTAGCTCATACTTTTGGGTTTTCATTAATTTTAGCACACACATTTTTCTATCTTTAAATTTAGCACATATTTTCACTTAATACTTAAAAATATCCCGGGTCACCATTTTCGACAAGATTCGTCTGATGTGATCGTCGCAGTTAACTTATCTAGTTAATGTGTAAATATTAAAATATAAAAATTAAAAATGTCACAACTTAAAATTAGAAAATAGTGATCCGAGATGTTTTATATCCCGCGTTTTTAATTTTAGGTGGTGATATTTTTTATTATTTGTATTTTAATAGATACGCATCAACAAGATAGGTGGATTCCGACGACCATATCAGACGGACCTTATCGAAATGGTGAGTCGGGATGTTTTTAAATATTATGTGAAAATATGTGTTAAATTTGGATGGAAAAACAATATGTGTTAAATTGATGAAAAACCAAAAGTATGGACTAATTTTAATTATTTAGCCATATATTTATTAGCTAAATCATATTCCCTCCCTTTGTCCACAAAATTTATTCCCACCTTTTTTGGCACAACATTTAAAGAAAAGGTAGATAAAGTAACTAAAGTAATTGTATTATAGGGTATTGTGGGGTCCACTTATAAATAAAGTGATTGTTTATGTGTAAAGTATAATGATAATTGAAGTAATTAAGTGATGGTTTGGGGATAAAAATAAAATTTATATTTCCATAAAATATATAAAAATAGATTTAATGGACAAATAGATAAAAAAAAGTGGAAATAGATTTAATGGATCGAGAAAGTATATTTTACTAGAAGACATTATCTTGTGATTCCATTTCACATGAGAGAGATCAAAATTCAGCATTAGTAAACAAAATAAAATAAAAATTCAAACCAAGCCTGAGGATAAGTAATTTAATTTTTCCCACGACTCGTCTTAAATAATACCGTTCCACAAAAATATTTTTTTGATGATATCATATAGGGATGAGTCATGAGTTTATAAATAATTTAACATAAAAATAAAAGTACTTTCGTGTCACAAAATTTGTAATCATTATTTTTCAGTTAAGAGATTTTTTTTTTTAACTCTACCCTTATTTTATTCTTTCATTATTTTAGCATGTATCACTATATATACATCATGTACCAATACAATTTCAACTCGTACCACCATTCAATTAACCACATTTATTTCACCTATGTACCACTATCACTTCAGCCTATATCACTATTAATTTAACTCCGTACCACCTTTATTTAAACGCCGTACAACCATTATTTCAGATAGTGTCACAATTTATTTCAACTCGCACCATCATTTTTAAGTTTGTACCACAATGTAATTAAGTCCATACTACAATATATGAACACCGTACCACCATTTAATTTAGTCTGTTCCATCTTTTTTTTTTTTTTTAAATTGTTGACTTCATTGAGGGTATAATTTCCCAAAAAATTATTCTTTTGGCTAAAAAAAATGAAACTAAAAATCTTGGAGTAGAACTCTTGTGAAATATTACATCATAGTGTTATCTGCAATACAACATAGAATTAGGCAAAAATTGATAAAAAAATTCACGCGTCGAGCGGGACGGGGCTGGGTTGGGTGTGGGTCGGGCAGGACGGGCCAAGGTTGTGGGCTAAGGGTTGGGCGGACAAATATATATCTATTGAAGTATATATTTATCAAATATGTGTTGTAGTCTAATGGTTAAGGTCTGTTGTTAAGGTATTTGGTTGTGGCTTCAATTCTTATTGAGCACACAATTTTTTTTTGGTCAAATTTTTGTGTGTTATTGCATCTATGTGTAAGTGTTACTACATTGTTATATTGAAATAACTTCATATCTTACGTAACACATATTAAAACATAACGTGTAGGTCCGAACGGGTTTTTGTGAGGGCAGAAGTCTAGAGGGGAGGGGTGAATAGACTTCTAAAAAACTTTTGTGTGAGATCAGGTGTGATAAGCAAGTTACCTGATCAGAGTGCGAGTGAATCAGTTTGGACTGATATCCAACTTACTGATCGCCTGAGGGCAGATCAGTTCGGTGTCTATCAGTTTAACTGATGTGCAGAAGCTAAGTTTTACCTGTGTGAAAAACCAGTTTGTTAAATCAGATTTCTAAGTTATCTGTTTTGAATCAGATGACAAAGTGTAAAACTGATCAGATCAGTTTCTTGGTGTAAATATTATCCAGACTTAGTGTAGGTCCCGAACAGGTTAGTGAGGGTAGAAGTCTAGAGGGGAGGGGTGAATAGACTTCTAAAACTTTTCGTGAGATCAGGTGTGAATATGCAAGTTTTCTGATCAGAGTGCGAGTGAATCAGTACGGACTGATATCCAACTTACTGATCTCCTGAAGGCAGATCATTTAGGCGTCTATCAATTTAACTGATGGTGCGGAAGATAAGTTAACCTGTGTGAAAAACCATTTCTCAAATCAGATACTTAGTAATCTGGATTTCGATCAGATGACAAAGAGTCAATGATCAGATCAGTAGCTTGATGCAAATATTATCCAGACTAAGTAAATGCATGCAAATTTAAACAAGTAGTGTGTAAGTGTAAAATAGATAAATCACGCAAGATTTATAGTGGTTCGGACAACTTGTCCTACGTCTACTCTTCCCTTCAGATGGGGCACCAACTAAACCAATTGGACTTAGTTTAATGTGTTAGTCCAACACATTACAATCAACAGATGTTTCAAGAGTTCTCAGTCAACCAATCCCAGAAATCAGATCTAGAAACCCTAGACTGAAATCTTGATATAACAAACTTAACCTGACTTTTGTTTGGGTATAAGATTTGTAATGTTCCAACTGGAATACTATCCTAGTATCTATGTAGCCCTCCTCAATTTCTGGATAACCCATCCGTTTGTTGACCAACCAGGTGAAATCAGCGTCTGTTGCTAACTCGGTAGCACTTCCCACGTCTGTCAGATTCTTCATCTTCAGCTCCATGTCAACAAACTCATCCCTTCAAAAGGCATCCAGGACCATCAGAAAGTCCTCGATGTGCTGCAATCGGACATCCCTCTAGAATAGGGCATCTGCAACAATCTGTCTTACACCATGATGATCCACCAGATAAGAATAATGTTTGTTCAGAAAATTTGACAACAAGTTGCTCAGGCTCAGGAGACTCAAACACAGTTTTTGTGTTGAAAGGGTTGTGAACGATAGAGACAAACATTGCCTTCTGTTGAGCAATCTGAATGTCCGAAGTAGCTTGTCTGAACGGCTCAGACTCAGGTTCAATCTGTGGTTGGCCAAGTGTAGGAAGAGAGATGGTTTCAGGTTGAGGTTCAGTAGGCTCAGTTTGGGGCATGTCAGGTTGAGCGGGTACTGGAGGTTGAACCTCAATAGATGGAATTTGCTCAGATGTAGCAGGTTCAGGTTGAGCAGGTTGAGATGTGAGAGAGGGTTGTCTGGGCGGTGAGGGTAAGGGTATATCATGTTGAGGTGATGAAGGAGTAGGTTATCTGGGGTAATGAGTTGGTTCATGACCTTTAAGTAGTGAACTCAGATGAGATGAGTCAGAAGGTTCATACTCATCCTAAGCTTCTTCAAGTTGTTCTCCTGCTTGTTCACCGGTCTCCATCTGACCAGTTTCTTCCACAACTGTCAGATCTTGCCCCGTACCGACAGTGCGTTCAGAACTCACAATGGTTTCCTCACCAGCTTGCTCGATCAACAGTTATCCACCTGATTCCAGTATTTCAACATCACTGTCTTCATCCTGAAGACCCCCATAAGCCATCCCAACCTTCTTCGGTAGCATTGTGGTGAGCTTTTTCTGGCGTTTCTCACCCACATTTTCAGTTGTTCGAGTTGGTTTGCTAGCCAACTGTTTTAGCTTGAGAACCCTAGACTTGGGTTGACCCTGTGCCTCAGACTGCATAGACGAGGCCGGACCCTTGTCCTTCTTGGTTTTTTGCACATAGGGGGCTGGGTCATCATCACGTTGCCCAGACAGTTCTTCATCCTTGTACAATAGTGCCTTGTACTTCTCCAGATATGGCTTTCTTCGAGCCTCAGACCAAGGATATTTTGGCATCTTATTAGCAAGGATCATTGAAACCTTGTGAATGTTGCAGATATTCTTGGTCAACACCACTTGATTCTTCTCATTTACCACGAATTTTGAGGTTTCCTGCAGCAGCCGATGTTTGAATAGCCCCATCCAATTCATGTCCGGAGCTTTCTCAATAATAGCAGTCATCATATGCTGCTTCTGTTGAGTTAATGCATCAGGGCTGAAGGCAATGCCCATAATTACTTTTGACACAATTTCAAAAAGTAACATGTACTTCCTCTATAAGTAGGGAACCTTAACATTTGTGATATTTGAGATGTTCCATGGCCTTAACAGCACCTTCTGTAAATATTCTTTATCTGACATTCCCGCGGTGAACTCATCGGGGTAATTCCTTTCGGTGGGTAGGCCAAATATCCTTCCAAGTTCATCGTTGCTGACATCTATCATGTTTCCTCCGACAAACGAATATAGTTCTTTGTTCTCTGTCTCTTTCAACTTCCTTAAGAATTCCAGAGACTCGATGATATATACGCTACCCAAGTGTCGAAAGAAGAACTTTTCAAGCCCACATGCTCTAAGATATTCCAGAATTTCCTTTGATTCTGGATCATTGGTTGTGTTGAATATGACATATTTTTCATCAATCACATTCTTAATCATTGAAGCATAATCACAACTCTCAGTGGATGCCTTAGATGTTTCCATTTTTGTAAACACATAAACATACTCAAAATTAGGGCTATGAAAGTTCACATACATATAAGCAGTTCTAAGCGTAATAGAGCAGTATGCGAAACATTCATATGAGTATCAATTCCAAGTGAGCATATTGATCAAATTGTGCAGAGAAAATACCAGTAATCAAATTAAGTTCCAATCTCATACAAATAAGAACAATACACACATGTCCTATAACCCTAGCAAATGAACGTTAGAGACATTTAGTATCAATTACCAGAATAAGCAATTTAAAGTATAAGAAGTTTTTCATCGTGAATTGCTTTGGAATCTGAAGATTTTTGGTAAAGAAATTTTCTTGTTTGATAATTGAAAATAAGGAGATGAAAAGTTTTACTCAAGACTGGTTTTAGGGTTTAAATAAATACGAGGGAAAATATTTTGCACGAATATTTTTGTATACTTGAGTATCCGTGTTTTAAAATCGGTGGTCAAGATTAATCGGTTGAAGAGTTATTTGATCGTACGGTTGAGGATTAAAAACCTGCAGACTTTTGGACTTAAAAAAACTAGCAATAAAGGTATTTAATACATAAATCCCACGTCCGCATTTAATGCTTGCAGTCATGACGTCATAAAGTAATGTGCACAGCAATTATCACACAGATATGGATATGCTCAGATGATTAGCTAAATCAGATAACACATATCAGGTGATAGAAGTCAGGTAAACAAGATCAGAAAGCGTATCTAACTGACTGATATCGTAATCAATTAGTTACCACATTTGTCGAGTCTGACTAATCTGATTCTTGTTGACCTTACTGTGTAGCCTAAACCTTAGGAAATTTTCCCAACAATGTTTATTCCTTAGATCAGGTTCCTTCTGAGCTAACCCTAATAGTTGAAATTCCTTTTTCAATTGTTCACCTTTTCTGATTAGTATCCAACTGATCTTTCCTGATCAGATGAAGTTCCCCCTTTATCTGACCTTCTTACCTGGTCTGTTTCTTAACCAACTGTTGTTGGAGATTAATCCACCAAAGTAATCTGGTGCTTCATCTCCTAAGTCCAGTAGTCATAGCTCCTTGCATAGCTCTCTGAATCTGACTTCAGCTAGAGGCTTGGTTAAGATGTCAGCTCTTTGCTTATCAGTATGGATCTTTTTCATTCTGATGTTTTTCTTTTCTGCATGGTCTCTGATAAAATGGTGTCTGATGTCCACATGCTTGCATCTTGTGTGCAGAACGTGGTTCTGAGTGATAGCAATTGCACTATTACTGTCACAGAAAATAGGCACATTTGTAGCTACAATGTTATATTCCCTCAGCTGCTGACAAAGCCAGAGCAGTTTGGAGCAACAGCTTCCTGCGGCCATATATTCTGCTTCAGTAGTGGATATGGCAACAGATGTCTGCTTCTTTGAAAACTAAGAGACCAGATTGTTTCTCAAAAAACTGACAGGTACCTGAGGTTGATTTTCTGTCTATCCTACAACCTCCATAATCAGAATCAGAGTACCCACTAAGCTCTAGATTATCATCTGTTGGATATCATAAATCGAGATTTACAGTACCCTTCAGATACTTAAGAATCCTCTTAGCTGCTTCCAGGTGGCTTTGCTTAGGATTTGCCTGAGATCTGACACATACACCTACTACGAAGGTTATATCTGGTCTACTAGCAGTAAGGTATAGTAGAGATCCAATCAAAGCCCTATACTCCTTTTGATTAGTTTTCTGACCACATTCATCTGGGTCCATCTTGAATGAAGTCATCATTGGAATCCTGGCTACCTTGCTATTCTGAAGTCCATATTTAGCCAACAGATTCCTTGTATATTTCGCCTGGCAGATGAAGATCCCAGTATGACCCTGTTTGACTTGAAGACCTATAAAGTAGCTCATCTGACCCATCATGGACATCTCAAATTTCCATTGCATCAGTTTACTGAACTTCTCGCATAGTTTCTGATTGGGTGAACCGAAGATTATGTCGTCCACATAGATCTGAACCATTAGAATATCTTCTTCATCTTCAATTCTAAACAAGGTTCTGTCAATCAATCCCTTGGTGAAACTGTTTTCTATCAAGAACTGGGACAGTGTATCATCCATGCTCTTGGAGCTTGTTTCAGTCCATAAAGAGCTTTTCTTAAACGGTACACTTGGTTGCTCATTTCAAAGCCAGGAGGTTGTTCAACATAAACTTCCTCAGCTAGTACCCCGTTTAAGAATGCACTCTTTACATCCATCTGATACACAATGAATCCCCTATGAGCAGCATAAGCCAGAAACAGCCGAATGACTTCAAGACGAGCGACAGGTGCAAAGGTTTCATCATAATCAATCCCTTCTGATTGTGAATATCCCTTGGCAACAAGTCTTGCCTTATTTCTGGTTATCACATTGTGCTCATCCTTCTTGTTCTTGAATACCCACTTAGTGTCAATCACATCTTGATGAGTTGGTCTAACTACAAGTTCCCAAACTTGATTCCTTTCAAACTGCTCTAGTTCTTCTTGCATGGCTAGAATCTAGCTTGCATCTTGAAGAGCATCTTCAACTGTGAGCGGTTCCTTCAAAGACAGATAACAACAATACATTGCACTTTCACCAATCTGATGTCTAGTTTTTTACTCTATCAGATGGGTCTCCGATGATCAGGTCAGTTGGATGACTTGTTATCCAGGTCCTTCTTTCCTGATTATCATCAGTTTGGAGAACATCATCCTCTTCTGATAAAGATTCATCACTAGAGACTGGGAGAGATACTTCAGTAGGATCCACTTGGCATGGACATATCTCAGCTGATGTTGGACTCATCATATGCTGAATTCTGTCCGCCAGAACATCAGGTGTTCTCCCTGAACCTGATGGTTCAGTTGTTACTATCTCAGTTGTACCAGCTTCTTCAGTGACAGTTGTACGTACCTTAGGGTCTGACTGGCCTGGTGAATCATCAAGGTCAAAGTTAGGAATGTATACAGTGACGTATTTTGGATCCTTTTCTTTGAGCCTCAACTGATCCATTTTCAGTGATTCTGGTCTGTCAAGTGCATCTTGTTCTGCGGCAGATTTCTCCTGATCAGATGTTGACTCATCAAAGACCACATGAGGTGTCTCTTCCAAAACTAGGGTTCGTTTATTGAAAACCCTAAATGCCTTGCTGTCTGAGGAATATCCTAAGAATATACCCTCATCTGACTTGGCATCGAAGGTTCTCAACTGACTCTTCCCATTGTTGTGTATGAAACACTTGCACCCGAACACATGAAAGTAGGAAACTCAAGGTTTTTTTCCCTTCCACAGTTCATATGGTGTTTTGAAGTGAATCTTAGTCAGAGAACATTTGTTCTGCGTATGACATGCAGTGTTGATTGCTTCTGCCCAAAAATGATTTGGTGTTGCATGCTCAGCTAACATGGTGCGTGCAGCTTCTTTAAGTGTTTTGTTTCTCCTTTATGCTACGCCATTTTGTTGTGGTGTTCTGGCAGCTGATGTTTCATGTTGTATACCAAAATCAAAGCAAAAATCATATATAAACTGGTTCAAGATTTTTGTACCTTTATCTGATCTGATTTTCACTATGCTGAGACCCTTTTCATTCTGAATCTTCCTGAGAAGTTCAGGTAGCTTTGTTGTAGTTTCATTCTTCTTATACAAGAATAAAACCCAGGTGAAATTGGAGTAATCAACCACAACCACCAGAGTGTATTTGCATCCACTGAAACTAAGTGGTGTAACTGGTTCAAACAAATCCATATGGAGCAATTGCAATACTTTGCTGGATGGAGGAGAAGGAATCCCTTTGAATGAAGCCTTGACTTGCTTCCCTTTCTGACATGCGGCACATGTCTGATCCTTAGAGAAAACTTCATTCGGGAGACCTTCAACCAAGGACATCCTTACTATCTTGTTAAGAGTTTTAAAGTTCAGGTGACTTAATATCTTGTACCAGAGCCAACTGACGCTTTTGGTACTCTTAACAATCAAGCATGCATTTCTTGGACAACTGTCCCAATCTGCAGTGTAGATTGTTCCTTTTTTGGAACCAGTTAACAAGATCTGTTGAGTGACTCAACACTAAATACATTGTCACGGAATTGTGATACAGATAACATGTTGTGCTTCAATCCATCAACATATGAAACACCTGTAACCTATACATCATCGTTCACTAAGGTTCCAACTCCTTTGGTAAAACCAAAGTTGTCGTCCCCAAAGAGAACTCGTGGGCCTAGCTTCACAATGTAATTGCTGAGGAGATGTTGACTTCCAGTCATATGCCTTGACCCTCCACTATCTATGTATCAGATAGTTCCTTGTACACCTCCTTTATTTGTCAATCCCACGCGAACCTGCGAGCAAATCAGACTTTAGGTACCCCAGTAGAATTGGGTCCTGAGGGGTTAGCTGTACCTTTCAGGATCCAAACAAACAAGGCATTTCTATTATAATCATCAAGATTAGAAGGCCTTATTTGTCTCCCATATGCAACTACATAATCATACATCTCTTCATGTCCATTCTGGTCAGTATGATTAAGAGTGTGAGCTTTGGTAGGATCAGAAGACTTGGGATTTTTCTTGTGAGCTTGTCTTCTCTTGATCCAGTGAGGCTCAGGTGCAGCAATCCTAGGTTTCTGATTATAAGGGTAGGTACGACTGCTACCATCAAAAGATTCATATCTTTTCTGCACAGATGGTTTGTTCAGTTTACCCTTAGCTTGCTTGTTAGGCAGCTTGGACTGAGTCGACTTCAGCTGAGACTATCCCTTACGAGATGGTCCAGACTGAGGCCTACTCTGCTGATTTGGCTGAGGTCTCTTCAGAAGAACATGATTCTTCTGTTGATTCCTCAGCTGGTGTCTGATCAGTTGGGGTCCATTTATGTTCCCTTTATGATCCGGCACTCGCCTTGCCTGGTCAGCTGATCCTTTTCTCTTATCTGATACAGATTTGGCATTTCGTGTATCTTGATTAGAAATTCGTTTGGTTACACTTCTCTGATGTGAACCAGACGGGACTTTTGAGGATCCAGAAGGGGCTTCATACCCAATTCCCTTCTTGTCAATTAGCGTACGAAAATAGTTGTTCAAATCTTGAACAGTCTTAGATGATTTCAGATTCTCATGCATTCGGAATAGTTCATCAAACTTAGCCTGAAGGAATTTGAGTTCTCCAGCTTGTTGTTGATTGAGAGCCAACTGTTCCTTAATCATCTTTCCCTGATCTGTAGTACTGACATTCAGAAACTCTAGTTCTGTAGTCATCTTCTGAACAGTTTCAGCTGATTTTAGTTCAGCTGTTTTACTTGCCTCAATTTCCTTGACAAGCTGGACGTTCTCATCCCTTAGGTTATCGTTCTCAACTTCCACTCGTGTATAAGTATCTATTGCATTAGAGAGATCATCAAGCAATTGGTCACTGTAGACCTGCACGTTAATCTCTCTAGCAGATTTGCTCAGCACAACAGGTGTAGAACAGGAAACCACAGAAGGTTTAGAGATTACATCAGATTGATCTGTTTCTCTGTCCATAAGACAGATGTCATCATCAGATGAAAAGTTCATATCATCGACATCATCAGTTGTGAAATCAGACATAAATCTTCAACAGATGAGTAGCCTGAGTCATTTGAAGGCAGATAAGAATCATCGATGTCAGATGTGTCGGCAACCATTGCTTCT
Source organism: Stenogyne calaminthoides (assembly GCA_037126765.1). Classification (NCBI taxonomy): domain Eukaryota; kingdom Viridiplantae; phylum Streptophyta; class Magnoliopsida; order Lamiales; family Lamiaceae; genus Stenogyne; species Stenogyne calaminthoides. The sequence continues at coordinate 7,804,547 of JBBCBC010000029.1, read as the reverse complement.
CTGTCTTGTAACCTTTTTTCTCTTCTGTTCCACTTTTCTTCTCTCTCCTTTGGAGTCAGGTCGGGGCAGTCAGCTCCGTAGTGACCTGGTTTCTTACAATTGTAGCAAACCCTTGAATCTCCAGAATTTTCTCTGTTGGGAGAATCATTTCTTCTATAAGATCTGTCAGGAGACTTTCCACATTGTCTATAATCAGAACCTCTCTTATCTGATCTCTCATCACGTCTATTCTCTTTGCGATCCTCTCTACGATCATCTTTCCTTTCATCTTTGTGATCGCTTTTTCGTTCATCTCTTCTATTATCCCTATCATCTGAAGAACGATACCTCTCTTGTGATCTGTCAGAAGATCTTCAATCTCTTCCTATGCTTCGCCGATAGTCATCATAGAACTTTCTGTATTTGCCCATCTGAACATTCGTTGGTTCAAGCTTTCTCGTTAGTAGTGCAATCTGTTCGGCCTGGCTGATGATGTTTTCAACTTGTTCAACAATTCATGAATTGCTACTGTTGCCTGGAATGCAACAGACTTAGTAGAACTTGCAGTTGCTTTAGCAGGGACCTCATCTGATCCTTGTCCTCTCTCAATCAGGTCGAACTCATGGGCTTTTAGACTGAAGATTAGATCATTTGGCTTCATGGTAGCAATATCTTGACAGTCCTTGATCACGGTGACTTTAGTCTCCCATTTCTTGGTCAGCGATCTTAGAATCTTGTAGTTGATATCTTTGTTCGACATTACGCATCCTAGATCACAAAGTCGGTTGACTCCACGAGTGATCCTTCCATCAAATTGATCAACTGTTTCATTTGGTAGCATCTTAAGTTTCTCAAAGATCACCGGCTCAGCTTGCAATCTGTTCATTTCCTTTGCAGATTTCAGCAAGTGTATCACATACTTCCTTAGCAGTCTTCAGGTACTTCACCTTTTCTCTTGTAGTAGTATCTATAGTCTTCATGATGAGATGTCTGGCAACAGTATCCAGATTGGAAAATTTCCTCTCATCTGCGTCCATCAGGGAGGGACTCTTTCTGATCCTTGCTCCAACTGGTTGAGTAGGATCTCCTGCTTCAGCTGGATTATAGTGATAGATGATGATCGGTCATATCTCAAGAATCTCAGTCATTCTGTTGCTTATCACTCCCAGATGGTCTCTCATGTCGATAGACCAATCTGCATACTCATCAACAGAAAACATGGGTAAATTATGATGCATTCCTGAAGTGTTATCCATGTTTGTGATGGTTTTGCAAAGTATGACTTTTAAAAGGTTTTTCAAGATCAGTTCAAGTGAGCCCAAAGGTTCTTCCTCAAGAACCGATGATACTCAAAGCCAGTGGTCGGAAAGAACCACTGCTCTGATACAACTTGTAGGTCCCGAACAGGTTAGTGAGGGTAGAAGTTTAGAGGGGAGGGGTGAATAGACTTCTAAAACTTTTCGTGAGATCAGGTGTGAATATGCAAGTTTCCTGATCAGAGTGCGAGTGAATCAGTACGGACTGATATCCAACTTACTGATCGCCTGAAGGTAGATCAGTTAGGCGTCTATCAGTTTAACTGATGGTGCGGAAGTTAAGTTAACCTGTGTGAAAAACCATTTCTCAAATCAGATACTTAGTAATCTGGTTTTTGATCAGATGACAAAGAGTCAATGATCAGATCAGTAGCTTGATGCAAATCTGATCCAGACTAAGTAAATGCATGCAGATTTAAACAAGTAGTGTGTAAGTGTAAAATAGATAAATCACGCAAGATTTATAGTGGTTCGGACAACTTGTCCTACGTGTTGGGGTTATACTGGAAAGTATGCTTTTACTTTGTATAACCAAACTGAATTTCTGTCTTATTTACTGAAATAAATTATTTATCACTAATGCTTTATATATCATTGAATGTTACATATATTTACTGCATAACTGTTCAATAAATAGTACGTGTTACATTGTAGTTAATTTAGTGATACCAGATCACAGAAGATTAAATTAACAGTCCCTTGTAACTAAAAGTACGCTTTTCACGACCTAGATGGGAATGAACAATCCATCGTGAAAGGTTGAAGTGTAAGGCTCAGATTGGCTTGTCTTGACCAAGAGATTACACTAGTGCATGACTGATGCACTGAATAGGACCTACAGGAGGATAAATTCTTCAGCACTGAACTAGGAAGAATTAGACCTCAGTGTTTCATTATTTCTTAATCTTCGTCCCTTAAATAGGATCGTGTGTGGTTAGTAATTATCTGCGCGCGCACGGGTGCGATCGACACGACCGGGGGAGTGCAAGGCGTGCACTCCGACCCGCGAGCTGGTCGATGATATTGCTTGATGTGGTGATTTTATTCGATACAATCAAGTGGGAGCTTTTCGTGACGAACGATGAAGGCTATGAAGACGATTTCTCAAGATCAAGACATGACAAAAATTAACTGTGACAATTGGATATATATGCCCAATGTGTTTAATTTTGTTTTGATGTTTTTGCATTATTTTATGCTTATTTAAATTGTGTTTGAATATGCGATGCATGAGAAAATGTTTTGAAAAATCTCACATTCGAAAATTACTAAGTATGTTTAAATAATTAATTGACAATTTTATTCCGGATAATAAAATTGAATTAATTTTGACCTCCATGATTTATTTATTTGTGAATTCTTTTGGAGAAATTCCCCCCGCGGGACGGTCAAAAGATGGCTTTCACATGAATAAATTCCAAACTGATGATTGTGAATTATTATTAATGGCGACGATGACCCTCCCCACGAGGCTCGTTCAAAGCGAAATAATAATTATGTATTTAATCATGGTTATTACTTAGGTATAAAATTGATATGCATATACTTCCCCGAAATCCCTGTCAATTTTATATTGGTTAAGTGGGAGCCAACTATTAATCTGGATATTAAAGGTTTGTAACTGTTTTCTTGTTTGTAACCTGCTTGAATGTGTTTAAATAATGACCCACCCCACGTGGCTTATTTAAACTGTTTTGAGATGTTGGCTGATGCATGTTCATATTTTTTTTTTTAGATTTTAATATGGTACATGTGATCGAATTTTGTGATAATTTTGTGCTTATGCAAATAGTTATTTATTTCAGTTCAGCATGTCGTAACCTTTTAATCCACTGTTAATATACATAAAGTCAATAGAATTGTAAGAGAAACTATGTTGATTGGAAACAAAAAATTATGATTGTCCTAACTGCACAAAAGCACAAGTGGATTCTTGACACACCAAAAGTCAAATGAGCCAACTGACGAGTCAAAAACGCGGGGCTCGTCAGATCACCTTGCGAGAGATATTGTCGCTGAAAAGGTGGAGGGCAACCCCGTAAGGGATTACATCCTCAAAATTGATGGCTCATCTGAACAAACTTGAGGATCTGGGTGCAAATTATTATCTAGAGACCCAAATCGATTTGCTACTCCACTCTCTGCCCAAAAGTTTTGAGCACTTTGGCCTCGCTAGCTGATTTGTTGTAAACATTGGTCGCGGCAGATGCGTTGATGGGGCACAAAACTCATGCTTTGACGGCAAGTGGTCCGTCTTTCATCTTCTAGGCCAAGGGAAGGCAAGAAGAAGAAGAGGACCAAAAGCCATAAGCAATCAAACTCAATTGTTGCCAAGGGCAATGGTAAGATGAGGAATGCTGGTGGTGTCAAGGAAAATCCAAAAGGGAAGTGCTTCAAACAACGGTAAGGACAATGGAGGTTTGCCTGTTCCAACCTCAAAAGGGCCGGAAAGAAAGGTAATTCTCACACACTAGTTGTTGAAACTTGTTTAGCGGCGTATACTTCTCATTCATGGGTAGTTGATACGGGATCCACTGATCATGTTTGCTTCATGGGTTCACGCTGACCCGACAACTTAGTGGGAGTGAGATCCTCATCACACTGGGCGATGCTACGAGAGTGGCAGATGAAGTAGTGGGAGAAGTGCATTTATCTATTTGTGATAAAATTTTAGTTTTAAGAGACGTTCTTTATGTTCCCAGTTTTAGAAAGAATTCACTTTCAGTTTCTAAAATTCTTTTGATGGATATTAAGTTTCTTATAATAAGAATGACATCATTTATCGAAAGAATGAGTGTATCTGTTATGGGACATTGGTGACAAATCTCTATACTATTATATGTGCACACCTCTCAAGAAATACATCCTATAACACATCGACTATTTCCAATAAAAGAAAACGTTCATCAGACATGAACGATACACTTCTATGGCAACTCAGATTGGGACATATTAATCCAAAAAGGATTCAAAGGTTGGTAGAAGATGGTTCATTGGAGTCTCTCCGGGTTGAACCAATCCCAACTTGCGAATCATGTTTGGAGGGTAAAATGACCAAGAGGGCATTCGGAGCCAAGGGGAATAGAGCCAAAGAAGTGATAGAAATCGTTCACACAGACGTATGTGGTCCAATGTCAATCAAAGCAAGAGGAGGTTATGAGTATTTCGTCACCTTTATTGATGATTACTCAAGGTACGACTATATTTTCCTTATGAAGCATAAATCTGAGACCTTTGACAAATTCAAAGAATTTAAGGCTCAAGCAGAGAATCATAGGGAAAAACGTATCAAGTATCTACGATCTGATCGTGGAGGCAAGTACCTCAGCGACGAGTTTTTGAACTACTTGTCAGATGAAGGGATTGTATCCCAGCTAACTGCACCCGGAACCCCTCAACAAAACGAGGTTGCAGAGCGAAGAAACAGAACACTTTTAGAAATGGTTAGATCAATGATGAGTTATGCGGATCTACCCAAGTCGTTCTAGGGTCATGCCTTGGAAACAATGGCTTATATTCTGAACTTGGTGCCATCCAAATAGGTTCCCAAAACTCCCAAAGAATTGTGGACCGGGCTCAAGCCTAGTTTGAGACACATGAGAATTTTGGGGTGTCCGGCCTACGTGTTGGACAAGGAAGCCGGAAAATTGGATCCTCGATCAGAATTAAGGTTGTTTATAGGATACCCCGAGGGAACAAAAGGGTGTATGTTCTATGGTCCCGAAGATCAAAAGGTGGTAATAAGCACCCACTTTAGATTTTTGGAAGAAGACTATATGAACGAAAGAAAACCCAGAAGTGAGATTACCTTAAATGAGCTAATGGGGCTAACCTCAGTGCCAACTGTACAAGATGACATACCAAACGACACACTTACACAACCGGAACCTCGTCGTAGTGGGAGGGTTGTAAGACAACCTGAGAGGTTCATGGGGGTAGGAGAGTCCTCGGACGTAGTCCCCGGTCAAGATGAATCAGACCCATGGACGTACGACGAGGCAATCATAGACAAGGATGCGGTTTCTTGGCAAACAGCAATGGAAGTCAAAATGGGTTCTATGGATCATAACAGAGTATGGGAGCTAGTTGAACCACTTAATGGGGTCAAACCCATTGGTTGCAAGTGGGTATACAAGAGGAAAAGAGGACCGGACGGGAAGGAGAAAACCTTCAAGGCAAGGCTTGTGGCAAAAGGTTATACTCAGAAAGAAGGGATCGAATATGAGGAAACTTTTTCACTTGTAGCAATGCTCAAGTCCATCCGAATTCTCTTGTCGATTGTTGCGTATCTCGACTTTGAAATCTGGCAAATGGATGTCAAGACGGATTTCCTTAACGGAAGTCTTGAAGAGGAAATCTATATGCAACAACCCCAAGGCTTCATTGAAAAAGGCCAAGAACACCTAGTTTGTAAGCTCAAGAAGTCCATTTACGGACTCAAACAAGCATCCAGAGCTTGGAACCAATGTTTTGATCAAGTAATAAAGTCTTATGGGTTTGATCAAAACGAGTACGAAAGTTGTGTGTACAAGAAGCGTGTCGGAACTGCATTGGTATTCTTAGTACTATACGTAGATGACATTCTGCTCATCGGGAACGATGTAAAGGTGTTGTCAGACATAAGGGCATGGCTGTCAAAGCAGTTTGATATGAAGGACTTAGGGGAAGCCGGACACATCCTTGGGATCAAGATCACTCGAGATCGCAAGAAAATGATGATAGGCTTATCGCAAGCTTCATATATAGACACTGTCTTGAAGCGATTCAGCATGCAAGATTCCAAGAAAGGCTTCGTTTTTCAGACATGGAATCCATCTATCCAAGGAAACGTGCCCTAAGACACAAAAGGAGACAGATGACATGAAAGGCATTCCTTATGCTTCGGTTGTCGGAAGCCTTATGTATGCAATGCTGTGCACGAGACCGAATATCTGTTTTACCGTTGGCATGGTGGCAAGATATCAAAGTAATTCGGGAAATGAGCATTGGACGGCTGTTAAGAACATTCTGAAGTATCTTAAAAGAACTCGGGATAGAATGTTAGTTTATCAGTCAGATAGTCTAATCCCCATCGGTTACACGGACTTGGATTTCCAATCAGACTTAGATTCCAGAAAATCTACCTCCGGTAGTGTGTTTTGCATGGGGGGGAGGAGCCATGACATGGAGAAGCGTTAAGCAGAAATGCATCGCCTATTCTACCATGGAAGCCGAATATGTAGCTGCTTGCGAGGCAGCGAAAGAAGAGGTTTAGCTCAAGAACTTCTTAGTGGACTTGGATGTAGTTCCGAATTTGCCCAACATAATCACTGTTTATTGTGATAATGCCGGAGCAGTTGCAAATTCAAGGGAACCAAGAACCCACAAGGCCAGCAAACACATTGAATGAAAATACCATCTTATACGAGAAATCGTTAAGAGAGGAGATATAGAGGTGACAAAGATCGCGTCAGAAGACAACCTAGCGAATCATTCACAAAGGGTCTGCCTCAGAACACATTCGAGAGACATGTGGAAGGAATGGGTGTCAAGACCGTTGTCAATCTGCTTTGAGTATAAGTGGGAGATATTATTAGGTTCGTGTAGGTGACATTAGATGTCACGCATTAGGAACTACACGAGATATGTTGTAGTATACTTAAAAGAAGACTTTGAGTATAAGTGGGAGATTGTTGGGGTTATACTGGAAAGTATGCTTTTACTTTGTATAACAAAACTGAATTTCTGTCTTATTTACTGAAATAAATTATTTATCACTGATGCTTTAAATATCATTGAATGTTACATATATTTACTGCATAATTGTTCAATAAGTAGTACGTGTTACATTGTAGTTAATTTAGTGATACCAAATCACATAAGATTAAATTAACAGTCCCTTGTAACTAAAAGTACGTTGTTCACGGCCTAGATGGAAATGAACAATCCATCGTGAAAGGTTGAAGTGTAAGGCTCAGATTGACTTGTCTTGACCAAGAGATTACACTAGTGCATGACTGATGCACTGAATAGGACCTACAAGAGGATAAATTCTTCAGCACTGTACTAGGAAGAATTAGACCTCAGTGGTTCGTTATTTCTTAATCTTCGTCCCTTAAATAGGATCGTGTGTGGTTAGTAATTATTGCTTTGACTTATGACGGGTAGAGAATTAATGAGATTCAATACTTTATACCTTGGGCAATATTATTGGTCACATGCGATTGTTATGATTTAATACGAAGAATCGTGTGCAAGTACGCTTGTTCGATTTGCCCCCTTGGGAGGTTCATAAGATTTATCATACCAAATCTTGCAAGTGGAATTAGTTTCCGGTATGGATAATAATGTTGAACCGTTCCTTGACCAAGGACAAAAGATATTAATTAATGGAAAGCTATTTCAGTGGCTTGAATTAATTAATGGGCTAGATAATCTTAAACACGGAAAATAATAACCGGGAGCCATATTAACAGTAATATGGGTTAAGATGGATAGTGCAATATTAATTATGTAATGGGATTAATTAATATTTATGGACTTGAATAATATTGTGGCTCAATATTAGATATTCAAAGTCTATTAGAAGGTTAAATCTTAATTCTCCTAAAGGCCCCTCAAGTAGCCCAAACATAAGGTCCAATAACTGAAAAAGGTGTTTAAAATAAAATAAATTATTGTTGCCTAATTTTCTATTTTTTTCGAAAATAATAAATAAAAGAGGGAGAAAGATTTTCTTTGAATTTTGTTATGGAATGAAGATAAGTATTCTTGGAATACAAGATTATCTCATTAAATTCAAGAAATCTCACACTTGGCTATTTATTAGGAAATTTTCGAAAATCCCATAACATAAGGAGGAGAAGATTTTGTTGGGAGATATTTTGGAATATAGAATATATTGGATATATTCAAGATTGTTTCTTGGAGAAGAAGCAAGGAAATTTCCCAATGACCCAATTGACCTAAAATTTTCGTCCCCCCCTTATTATAAATAGGGGATGAATTTTTCATCCCCAAGACAACAGAGAAATTGATTTTTTTGGAAAAATATCAGCGTCGATAAAATATCAAATATTTTGAAACGTTGACAGATTGTGTTTTCTCGAAAAACTTCAATTGTGAGTGTGAAATTCCATGTGTCGGAAAAATTAGAAATCCACAAAGGTGGTGCAACATATAATTTATTTTTCCTTTTGTTAATTGTTCGCGATCATCCTACCACCGGATTGATGAGCAAGGACTTGGGAATACTTGGGAAGGTCTTTTGGTGTGTTCGTGTCAACGAAGTCCATTGTCATTCCAAAAGGTTAGTTCACGTAAACCCGTAGCAATTTCGCATGCGTAGGATTTATGTGAACTGTTTATATGCATGATTTGTTGTTGAATTATTATTTGAATTAATATAGGATTAATTCATGCTAGTAATAATTGTTAGAATTAAATTTGTATTTAAATATTCATCCCGAATAGATCCGGGCAATTAATTCCCCAACACTACGTCCACTCTTCCCTTCAGACTGGGCACCAACTAAACCAACTGGACTTAGTTTAATGTGTTAGTTAAACTCAGTACAACCAATAGATGTTTCAAGAGTTCTCACTCAACCAATCCCAGAAATCAGATCTAGAAACCCTAGACTGAAATCTTGCTATAACAAACTTAACCTAACTTTTGTTTGGGTATAAGATTTGTAATGTTCCAACTTGAATACTATCCTAGTATCTGTGTAGCCTAAAGCTAATGGTTAGTATTCAGAGCTAAGAACAAATGGGGTGAACACTTAGAAAATTAATCTTTGTTTGAGTGTTCTTCGTGCGGAAATCTGCATGAGGTTGAGCTTATGTATAATTTCTGTAACCTTACTATGAAGGTTTGATCCCATATATATAGGCACGAAATCGAACTAGCTGTTGGAGAGCAATTCGATTTTTTGTCTATTTAAGGTAGGTTTGCAGACCCGATTTGATGTGCACAGAGGCGGCATGGCCGAAAGCATGCAAGCTTGTCCTTTCTACTCGTTTAACTCTGAAGCACCTCATCCTGCAATGTCAGCTCCGTACATACGTATCTTTCTCTCATTGGTTATCAAGTACACTTATTCAGTGTTTGATTTACCACCTTAGGTTGACATTCTTCGTGTCTGATAAACATGTATATCTTGGTGATCTTCTTGTGGTCACCAGATTTGAGTTGACCTAATCAGTCCATGCTCACTCTACCTGATTGAGTCTTCTGACGCAGGTTGTCTTAGCACAACTTGCAGACTCTTCTTCACTCTTTCTGATGTAGGTCTTTTGGTCTTCTCGTCTGGTGATCTTTTTGATCTTCTTGACTAAACCTTTACATATTGAGTTCCCCCTCAATATGTGACATATCTGTTATATCAGTTGTCTATACATCTCAGCTGGTCATCCTAATCTGATATCTACTTCATCAGTCAGCTAACAGGTCTGATTGGTCCTATTACAATCTGTTTTGGAACTTCCATCAAAACTATAAATTTCCCAACACTTAGAATATGCATGCACTATACAAACAAGTAGTGTGCAAATAGTGTAAAGCAGATAAATCAGATAATGCACACCAGATTTTTATAGTGGTTCGGACAACTTGTCCTACATCCACTCTTCCCTATCGGCAGGGGCACAAACTAACCAACTGGACTTAGATTAATGTGTTAGTCCAACACAGTACAACAGATGCTTAAGAGTTCTCACTCAACCAATCCCAGAGATCAGAACTAGAAACCCTAGTCTGAAATCTTGCTAAACAAACTTAACCTAACTTTGGTTTGGGTATAAGATTTGTTATGTTCCAACTGGAATTCTATCCTAGTATATGAATAGCCTAAAGCTAGAGGATAAGAATTCTTACTAAGAACCTATGGGATGAACACTTAGAATATTTGCTTGATCTTGTGTTCTTGGTGCGGAATGTAGCTTTGCTTGAGCTTGTGGATTATTTCCATAACCTTACTATGAAGGTTGATCCCATATTTATAGACCTTGAACTCAAAGAGTCGTTGGAGAGCAATTTGAATCTCAGGCTATTTTAGGTAGATTGCAGGTTTGATTTGACGTGTTCAAGGAAGCCATGCCGTCTTCGTGCAATTTCGTCCTGTCTAGCCATTTTCCCTGATACGCCATATCCTGCATCGTCAGATCCGTACATACGTGTCGACCTCTTAGTGGCTAACAAGTACACTTATTCGGCGCCTTGAAAAGCCAACTATGTTAACATTCTTCTAGTCTGATATACATCGTATGTCTTGGATAAGTAGATATGCTTATCACTTTTCTGACTTAGCTTGATTTGATTAGTACTCTACTGATCAGTCACCTTGAGTCTTCTGATATAGTTGTCTTAGATTCAACCTATCGACTATGTTGATGTCCCCATAGAATAGGTCTTCTAGTCTTCTGCGTCTACTGATCTCCTCTTCTGATCTTCGCTTCTGATCTTGACCTAACCTATACATATTGAGTTCTCCCTCAATATGTGACCTAGTCTAATTCATCGGTTGTCTAACATATTCAGCTAGTTTCCTATCAATTCATCAGTTGACTAACATGTTCAACCGGTCATATTACAACTGTTTTGGAACTTTCATCAAAACTATAAATTTCTCAACAATTTTCCCCTTTTTGATGGAACCAAAACATTACCCAGAAAGTATACTGAACAGAAATTAAACATAAGTGAAGAAAAAACAGTATATCAGAAGACAATGAGAGTTTGTCTTAAGATCAGAAAAGTAGAATATTTCATTAATGATGTAGGTATTACAAGTACATAATGAAAATATCTTAATCTTATTTACAAAACGTCTTCTGATAACTTCAATATCTTTCTTCTTCTGGTACAGCACACATCTCAAACAATCTTGCCTTGACTTCTGCAACTTTGCTCTCATCGAAGATGTCATCTTGAGCCAGGCATTTGTTCAGAGTTGCATTGAAAGCAATCTTGTCCAACCTTCCATCTGGAGTTTTTTGGCCTCACTCATGACATTGTCATAGAATACTGGATGTTTTTTACTTAACCAATCTCTGAAGATTTCATCTCTGTCCACATTGATAAGAATAAGCTGATTGATATAAGCCGAGATATACCATCCACCTTTGATTTGCCTCCATTCTTTTACCATATTCATATCCGGCTTTACAATCACATCCACGTCTCCAGGAAGGATTGGCTCAATAAAGTGTGAACCTTCTCCAGACTGAGCTACGAGCCCTTTCTTCTTCTTCATCCTGTAGGATCTGTTTAGGCATGCTGCATCCTCATGATTTTTCTGTCTTTTGAGCTCTGCTTTCTTCAATTCATCAGCTTTCCTTTTGTCAGCAAGATCCAGCAACTTCTTCTTCTTGTCTGTAGCAGCAGTTTTCTTGACTGTTCTTGCTTCTTTGTCTGATTCAGTCGAAGAAGAAATCACTTCAGCTTTCTCTAACTCTGCAGTTGCTTGGGCATCTTTCTTTTGTCTTTTCTTTTCTAAAGTGATCTGGATCTCAGCTACAAAGTTTTCGACTTGATTCAGTCTCCCCTGGACTTCAGCATCTTTCTCTTATTCTCCCTTTTTGGTTCCCTCAAAAAGAGCTTCCAGCTCAGAGCTGAGGTCACCAATCTGTTGGTATTTAGAGGCACGTAAACACGCAATACATGCGCAGCAGAACTAAACAGTTCACCAACAACGAACACGTAATTGCATAACTGAATACATATAAACACAAAGAGAAACCATACAGTAAATCGTACGCATATTTCTCTACTATGGTATCCACATAATCCCCAATCACGGACTTGCACAGATTTGCCAGCATTGAATCCCGAGATGAATTTGCTAGGAAAATTTTAACTCTAGATCTTATGGAGAGAATAATGAATTAACGTAGTTTGTGAATTCCCAATAGCTCATATATATAGGGAAGACCCTGCTTAAATCTTAAGCTAACCTGATTAGGAAATAAAATCCCTAATCTTATAAAATAAATCTCTTAGATTTATTTTCCATATATAAAATCTCTACGGATTTAATTCCCATGTATATCAAATCTCTACGGATTTGATTCCATATATATTATATCCTATAATAATATTCCATATATTATTATTGGGAATCCTATATAATTAAATTCAATTTAATTAAACATTAATAATAATTAATTTCAAATTAATCTATTATTAATTAATTCTCCATAAATTAAATATTAAATCCAATTTTACATTTAATCAACCAACTATAATCCGTAAAAGGGAACTACTTGTTGTGTGACCCATAGGCCCTCATATATCGAGCGATTAGTCAAACTAACGGTCTTAATTGAACCCTAGACAATAAATCAGACATTCTCAATGTATGAGGTACGTTGCGAGAAACCTACAACTACCTGTATCTGAAACATGGGCTAATACGAATTCCTCAATTCATTCGCGAATACTCGATTAAGTCATGAACATGATGAAGTGCCTATTCAAATAACTTAATCATATTATATCTAATAACTAATTGATCATGTACGTCACACTTAGCCACAAAGTCTAAGTTGACGTGCATCGGCCGATGACTTTGATCCAATTATGATGAGAAGATAAGTATTCTCTTTAAATCCACATTGAGGAATGGATCATATTCTTAGCTCAACTACCACGCACATGCACTTCGTGATGAACCTAATCCAAGCCATATCTACCCATAGACGGGTGCAAGCGCCGGTCATGATCAAAGTACATCACTCCACACATGTTGTGCGTATTAACCTCAAGTCAAAGGAGTACCGCATCGTTCCCCCTAACCGAGACACCCGTAGACACATATAGTGAAAATACATCAAACGATTTCTCGGATGGGTATACCAATACCCTCTAAGGTATTTGTTCATCCATCATGAGATACCTAGTATCTCGTAGTAAGTTAGATCTTACTACACTCTCTAAGAGTATGATGCAGATCGCACACCAATCTCCATTGCATCATCAATATCCCATTCTTGATGATCGTTGATCAGGGCTATTTGAGAATCATGCTTAAGTCATCTGAGTTCTCACAAGCTTAATGACAGCAATGACTCATGGGAACACTTGTATGAATAAATGCAAACAATCAAACATAATATTCAAACAAGTGTATTGTCATACAATAATATTAAGTGAACTATAATATTAAATCAAACTGAATATCATCGAGTATTATGTTCTTACAATAGATTGTCTCTAGGACACTAACACTAACAATCTCCCACTTGGACTAGAGTCAATCACCTACATGATTAACCCCTAGACCATCAAATGTCTAGTATGTACATGAACACTCAGTGTTTTGGTGAAAGGATCTGCCAAATTAAATATGTGGGAATACATTTTAATTATATTTCTCCTATCGTTATGATCTTTCGGATCAAATGGTAAGTCTGGGTACATGCTTGCTTCTGTTTGTTGATCTCAATTCCTTTGCTTGCGCAATCGCACCAGTTTTGTCTCAATACAACTTTATTAGACAACTGGCACTCGGAACTACCCCTAGTTCTCTTAAGAACTATAAATCCAGACAGCCTCCTTGAGGCTTCTGATACAGCAATGTACTCAACTTCGGTTGTTGAATCTGCGGTTCTTTTGCTTGGAACTATTCCAACTGACCGCCTCATTATTGAGAGTGAAACGTAACCTGACTGTGATTTGTAATCATCACATTCAGATTGGAAACTTGTGTTAGCTTAACCAGTCACTACTAGTTCTGACTATCCACCATAGACAAGAAAACATTCTTTAGTTCGTCTAAGATACTTCAGAATGGTCTTGACAGCAATCTAGTGAGACTCACCCAGATTCTGTTAGTATCTACTAGTGATGTTGATAGCGTAGGCCATGTTTGTCCTAGTGCAAGTCATGGCGTAAATGATTGACCCAATTGCATATGCATATGGGAAATCTTTCATATTCTTGATGCCAGCTTCAATAGAAGGACAATCCTTCTTTGATAACTTTATCCCATGATTTGCCGATAGAAATCCTCTCTTAGAGTTCTCAATCGCAAAACGCTTCAACAACTTGTCTACATAGGTGGACTGTGACAACCCCAACATCCCCTTGGATCTATCCTTGTGGATCTTGATCCCTAGGATGTAGCAGGCTTCACCAAGACCCTTCATCATGAAGGTCTTTAACAACAAATCTTTAATGGACTACATTAACGGGATATTGGTTCTCAAAATCAATATGTTGTCGGCATATACAATTATGAAAATAATATTCTTCCCGCTGCGTTTACAATAAACGCAAGGATCTTCCAAATTTCTTATGAAGTCAAAAGGACTTGATAGCTTCATCAAATCGGATATTCCAACTCCTAGAAGTTTGCTTCAATCCATAATTTGATATCTTTAGCTTGCATACTAGATTAGAATTTGACTTAGATATAAAAACTTCCGGTTGAGTCATAGACATTTCTTTATCAATGTTGCCATTGAGAAAAGCTGTTTTGACGTCCATCTGCCAAATCTCATAATCATAGTGTGCTGCTATCGCAAGTAAAATTCAAATGGACTTGATCTTTGCAACTGGTGAGAAGGTCTCGTCATAGTCAATGCCTTTTCGTTGACTAACTTTGTAGGTTTGTACTTTGCCATTTGCATTGGTCTTGCGCTTGAAGACTCAATCGCAACATATGGGCCTAACCCCTTCAGGCAACTCAACCAAGTCCCAGACTTGATTGGTGTACATCGAGTCCATCTCGGATTTCATGGCTTCATGACACTTCCCTGAATCAATATCTTATATTGCTTCAGAATAAGTATTAGGATCGTCCTTATCCGGTATGTCCATATTATCAAGTTCCTCCAAGAGGTAATCGTTTCTAATGGGTGGATTACGATTCCTAATTGACTTACGGAGCTGTAGTTGTGCAGGCTGTACATTCTGATAGTAAAAATTTTGTGGTGCATCGATTTCATCAATGTCCGGAGAGTCCTCAAGAGCTACACTTTTAGAAGCCTCTTGGGCGAAAGTTTGAACTATGTTGTTCTCATTCAGTCCACTTGGAGGTTCTTACACTGGCAAGCATACTCCAATTACGCTCCCACTGGCTGAAAGACGATCACCTAGTGAAAGACTCCCACCGTGAAAGTTTCTGAATGATCCACTGATTCCTTGTCATGTTGCTTTGACAAGATATCAGTCTCTTTGTTAATTTGTGGTACTTGAATTTCTTCAAGTTCTATCAGCTTACGACCTTGTTCCTTAAAGACATAGTCTTCTTCGAGGAACTTGTTCTTCTTAGAAACAATCACTGATTTTTTATCAGGTAGATAGAAGTAATATCCTTTAGTTTCCTTAGGATATCCCACAAAGTAACCCTTTTCACCTTTGGATTCCAACTTGTAGGTAAGCATCATTTTCACAATCACGGGCAACTCCATGTTTGATATGTGTAAAAGTTGGCTTCTTACCACACCATATTTCTTATGGTGTATGGTCAACCGATTTAGATGGAATTCTATTCAGAATGTAAATTGAGGTTTGTAATGCGTATTCCCATAAGAATGTCGGAAGAGAGGGAAAACTCATCATGGACCTTACCATGTCTAAGAGGGTTCAGTTTCTCCTCTCGGA
Organism: Stenogyne calaminthoides; assembly: GCA_037126765.1. Classification (NCBI taxonomy): domain Eukaryota; kingdom Viridiplantae; phylum Streptophyta; class Magnoliopsida; order Lamiales; family Lamiaceae; genus Stenogyne; species Stenogyne calaminthoides. The sequence goes on along the minus strand of JBBCBC010000029.1, from coordinate 7,788,665 downwards.
CACACCATTCATCTGATGTGTTTCGGGAGGAGTCCATTGTGACTGGGTTCCATATAACTTCAAGTAATCAATGAATTCATGGCTAAGGTATTCATCTCCTCGATTCGATCGAAGAGTCTTAATACTCTTACCAAGTTGCTTCTCTACTTCAGCCTTTAACTCTTTGAATTTCTCAAAAGATTTGAATTTGTGTTTCATAAGATACAGTATCCGTATCTTGAAAAATTATCAGTAAAAGTGATAAAGTATGCGAAGTGACCCCTAGCTAGAGTGTACAATAGTCCACAAACATCGTTGTAGATCAACTCTAGAACTTCTTTGGCATGCACCCCTTTCCCAAAAAAGGGTCTGTTGATCATCTTGCCCATGAGATAAGATTCACAATCTCCATAAGACTCACTGTCGAATGGGGTTAAGTAGTCTAACTTTCTTAACCTTGCAATTCTTTTCTCGTTTACATGATCAAGTTCTACAATGCCATAAGTAAGTCGGGTTTTCATGATTACTATGTTTGAGTCTTTTATTTTGTATATTAAGAACATCATATCCATAATGCAACAAATACATGTTGTGAGTAATAGAAAAAACTAGATGAAAACCATTAAGTTCTAATCTAAAACCAAAGGGTAAGTCTAACACATAAGTCCCCACACGTTCAGTTAGCAACTCTTGCTTCATTTCCACGTGTAAGATGACTTCACCCGCCCTAACTGTCCTAAGACACATGAGCCCCTTCACATTCATCCAAATGTGAGAGTCACATCTGGTATCTAATACCAAGCAGTTAGCGATATTAATGAACATGTTTGTCTTAATAACAAACATAGATGTTCTAGTGCCAGAAGCACCTAGTGCCTTCCTTTTAGCAACCAGAACCTTTACAGTCCTTATTCCGGTGCCCTCTTCTATTTACAGCAGAGGCACGTATCATTGTCTACCCGCTCCTTCCTTTGAACACCATCTTAGTGATAGTGAACTCAAAAGTCTTGAGCACGTTGTGAAGTTCAGGCATGGTCGCATCCATCTTATTCATATTGTAGTTCACAATGAACCCTGAATATGAATCCGGAAGCGACTGGAGGATAGCATAATGGAAAAAATTGATCTTTTAGCTTAATGTCTAAACTACCAAGTTTCTCAATTAGGCCTATCATCATTAGCACATGAGGTGAAATCTTCCCTTCTGTAGCTAACTGGCATCTGAACAGATCTCTCATCACTTCATAAAACTCAAAGCGAGATTCAGAATCAAAGAGATCCTTCAGATGCTTGAGCATTTCGAAGGGACCCATTTTCTCATGTTGCCTATGTATATCGGGAGTCATGCCGAGCAACATTACACACTGAGCCTTGGAAACATCCTCTTGATGCTTCTTCTGAGCTACTACGTCAAACGTGGCTGCCTCAGAGTACCAACTTTAAGGGTAACCGAGATATACGTGTCTAACACGTACTCAATCGTTTCTTGTCTTAGCACCAAACACATGTTTCGGTGTCAGTCTAGAAAATTTAGCCTAGCCAATTTAGTTTGTTTCCAAAACACATCTCAATAACAATTATACATTTCAACTAATCAAGAGAAATAAAATAAAACGGAAATTAAACACATAATTCCTATGATCAATATTCAGCAATCAAAATAAACATGACCTTTCTTTTGTGTTTATTTTGTCTTCATTATTTTCACATACTTAACGACCTTCATCGGAAAAGTACGAATTTATATCACATGCAAAATATTTAGCACATGTAAAACAATTTATTATCCGTAGGTGAACCAAGCTTAAAATTAGAGATACCAACAAGTTCCAAACTTTTGATCATTTTTAAAGTTACTTTCAAAAATTATTTTGCCCAAAGTATAATTTTATCAACCTTTCACAAGTTAGGTCCAACCAAACATTCCTTATTAATTGTATCAATTGTAGAATTTTAATTTAAAATTCAAATTTAATGAAAAAAAAACGATTTAATTAATTCCCCTCAGCCATACATGGCCTTGAGGATTTTTTTTTTTTTTTTTTTATTTGAGCTGGATTGAAAAAAAAATGGGCCCATACATGCCCAAAACCGGGCGATTTATCTCCAAAGAAAAAATTGGCTCATAATCATCATTCAAAAGGAACTGACCCAAACACTTGTCTTCTTCCATCCAAAATAGATACAGCCGCATGCCGTCCAATCGGCCTGCCTCGGTCAGATCACAACGGGTCGCCGACGAAATCGACCTGCAACAGATCGACGCCATCGATTCGTAGCAGCCCCGACCCGACTTGCAGCAGGTCGGTGCGGATCCTAGCGATGCAGACACCGCCGCCAGGGCCGACTTGCAGTAGATCGACGCCGCTCGGGCCATCTCGAAGCAAGTCGCCGCCACATGGACTCTCAACAGTCATCGGCTTCTATCTCTCGCAGCCGTGATTCCGATTGCAATCACGAAACAGATCGACAGTATCAAAACCGGCGACGTCCGACGTCAATTAAAGCCAGTGATCGATGAACAAAACTTAATTAATTGTTTGACTGGGCAAAAGGCATGAGTTGCCTACTTCACTTAGAGAAATAAACAGTAACAAGGTTACAACAAATTAAATCAAAATTTTGTTTGAAGAAGACAGCCGAAGTTATTCCATTAAACATTGGAAATAAGGTTTGATTTCATTAAATCATAGGGCAAAATAAAATTAGATCGATCAAATATTTTCCTACGGAAAACTTGACAAAATATTATGCAATCAATATTAGAGTCTGTGCTCTGATACCACTGTTGGTATTTAGAGGTACATAAGCACGTAATACATGACCAGCGGAAATAAACAGTTCACCAACAACGAACCCGTAATTGCATAATTGAATACATATAAACATAAACAAAAACATTACAGTAAATTGTACGCATATTTCTCTACTATGGTATCCACGTAATCCCCAATCACGAACTTGCACGGATTTGCCAGCGTTGAATCCCGAGATTAATTTGCTAGGAAAATTCAAACTCTAGATCTTATGGAGAGAATAATGAACGTAGTTTGTGAATTCCCAAGAGCTCATATATATATATATATATAGGGAAGACCCTGTTTAAATCTTAAGCTAACCTGATAAGGAATCTTATAAAATAAATCTCTTAGATTTATTTTCCATATATAAAATTTCTACGGATTTAATTCCCATGTATATCAAATCTCTACGGAGTTGATTTCATATATATTAAATCCTATAATAATATTCCATATATTATTACTGGGAATCCTATTTAATTAAATTCAATTTAATTAAATATTAATAATAATTAATTCTAAATTAATCTATTATTAATTAATTCTCCATAAATTAAATATTAAATCCAATTTAACATTTAATCAACCAACTATAATCCGTAAAAGGGAACTACTTGTTGTGTGACCCATAGGCCCTCATATATCGTTCGATTAGTCAAACTAACGGTCTTAATTGAACCCTAGACAATAAATCAGACATTCTCAATATATGAGCTACGTTGCGAGAAACGTGCAACTACCTGTATCTGAAACATGGGCTATTACGATTTCCTCGTTTCATTCGCGAATACTCGATTAAGTCTTGAACATGATGAAGTGCCTATTCAAATAACCTAATCATAGCCACAAAGTCTAAGTTGACGTGCATCGGCCGATGACTTTGATCCAATTATGATGAGAATATGAGTATTCTCTCGAAATCCACATTCAGGAATGAATCATATTCTTGGCTCAACTACCACGCACATGCAGTTCGTGATGAACTTAATCCAAGCCATATCTACCCATAGACGGGTGCAAGGGTCGGTCATGGTCAAAGTTCATCACTCCACACATGTCATGCGTATTGACCTCAAGTCAAAGGAGTATTGCATCCCTTCCACTAACCGAGATACCCGTAGACACATATAGTGGTAATACATCAAACGGTTTCTCGGATGGGTATACCAATACCCTCTAAGGTATTTGTGCATCCATCATGAGATACCTAGTATCTTGTAGTAAGTGAGATCTTACTAAACTCTCTAAGAGTATGATGCAGATCGCACACCAATCTCCATTGCATCATTAATATCTTATTCTTGATGATCGTTGATCGGGGCTATTTGAGAATCATGCTTAAGTCATCTGAGTTCTCACAACCTCAATGACAGTAATGACTCATGGGAACACTTGTATGAATAAATGCAACAATCAAACATAATATTCAAACAAGTGTATTGCCATACATTAATATTAAGTGAACTATAATATTAAATCAAACTGAATATCATCGAGTATTATGTCCTTACAATAGATTGTTTCTAGGACACTAACACTAACACAATCTGCTTTGTGAGATCTTGCTTCAAATCCTTAAGAGCAGGAGACTCAATACCAGCATCAGGTCTTGGTTTTTCAACCTCTTTCAGCATAGCACTTTGGGCTTTATCCACAATATTGCTGACTTTGTTGAATATGCTCTCAAGCTTATCAGCAGAAGTGTTGACCCTCTTTGTTGCATCAGTAAGATCATTTTGCATCTTGGTCAACTCGGTCATCTTTTCATTCATCATCAAGGTGAATTGCTGATTTCTTTTCTCCTCAATCTTAGCCAGCTGCTCGTTTACCTCCTCCATCTTATCAACTATTGTATCTCTCAATTCTCATGCAGTGAGAAGATACATATTCTCTTTCAGTTCTGATGGCTTTCTCTAACTATCGAGGAACGAAGAAGCTGACATCATCCCTGAACATTTGTGCCATGCTTGCACAAAATGTGTTTTTGATGTACTTCATCAGATCTGCTTCAAAGTTAGGAGAGGTTTGCAGAATCTGAACTACCTGACCTACTAATGTTGATGGGCCTTCGACCTCCATTTCTTCAGCTTGACTCCTCTCAGTAGTCAGGTCAATCACATGCTCGACTGATTGTGCCTCAGCTGAAGGGGACTTTGCCGCATCTCCCACATCAACTTCATTGGCAGCTTCTTCGGGTTCCTCTATTAAGCACATCTCTTTAGCCATCTGCTCAGTATCAGGCATCTCTTCGGACCACCACCATCAACTTTCTCCTCAAACCACTTTTTCTGTTGCATGACCCGGCTATATTTGACCATCTTGTGGGTCATTTCTCTATGCAATGGGGTACCAGGCATCCCCATCTTTCTTGTTATTAGCCCAGCAACCACATCGTCAGACAACAGATCAGGAACGGTTTCAACACCAGCAAGTTTGCGCATCTGAAGTTCATATTCCAGAAAGGGACGAATACCACCTTTCTGCTCCACAACTGTTCCAAAATCTCCAAATCTCTTCAGTCGGATATCTCTCCAGGTGAGCACATCAAGGAAAGAAGTCTTCGCCTCTGGTTTGATAGTCAGTTCTGGATATCTTTCTTCAAGCATTTTCTCAAGTCTCCTCCTGGTTATCTTTTCAGTGAAAGATAGAGTTTCTGGTTCAAGATAGTCAGTTTCTGGCTCAGTAGAGAGGATGGTGGAGAAAATGGTACGACCTGTAGAGGATCAGGATTTGCAACAGGATCTGTGGAGGAAGCAACATGATGAGAAGATTCGGGAGAGGCGGACTTGTCAAATGAAACCTGAATGGTTTTCTACTATGGTTTAGTCTGAACAAAACCATGAGAAACATCTTTTGAAGCTTGGCCTGGTCCCCTTGGCAAATGTCCAATTGGGATGTGATAAGCATCACCATTAGAATCTGAAGGCTCATCCACCAGTTTGATATCCTTCTTCTTCCCTTTGCTAGCAACTTCAGCAGTTGGTGCAGATTTGGCTTTCTTTGCTGCTGATTGTGTGGGTTCCTTGAAAACTATCCCCTTTTTTGGCTTCCTTGCAGCAGCCTTCCGCTTCTGACCAGCTTGTCCATTTTTGCGGAATTTTGTTGCTGGTTTAACAGCAACCTCATTATCATCGTCAGCTAGACCAGGTATCAGCTTGTTATCCAGCAGCATCTTCTTATGCGTGAGCTTATAGGGAATCATTTCGTCTTCACTCCATTCTCTGTTCTTCATCATATCGATCAGTATCTGAGAGACTTTGTGCAGCATAGTAATCTTTGCATATAACACAACTTTCCTGTTCTTGACCACAAATTTATCTGTCTCCTCCAGAAGTCTTCTTTTCAAGAATCCTTGCCAATATATGTTAGCCTTATTAATGATGGCAGTCATTACCCTGGCCTTCTCTTGAGTAACGGCATCCAAGCTGTAGGTGATTCCGACAATTACCTTTGGAACGATATCGAATAGCAGTCAATATTTTCTCTTCAGCATTGGTTTCTTGAAACCCTTGACATGATGAGCATCGGCAGGGCGGAGAAGGTTACACATAATGGCCCTATCTTCCTCTGCACAATAGACATCGGGCATGGTCCCATCCGTCGAAGCTGGAAGACGAAAAATCCTATGAAGATCATCATCTGTGATTTCTAAGTGCTCCCCCTGGACCTCCGAGTACAGTACCCCTTCATGTTCTCTCAGATTATATAGAAATTGCAAAGCCCCATCCAAGAGAATCGAATCTACACTCGCTGAACAGTATGTTTTCAGCCCACAATCCTTCAACATTTTTAGAATTTCAAGAGACTCGGGATATGTGGTCGCCCTGAAATCGATGCATCTTTCTTCGATCACCTTGGCAAAATTCCTAAAGATTGGATCTTCAGGTTCTGGGGAAGCGGGTGAGGTGTGGGACGAAGAATGTGCAGACTCTGCAATTTGCTTTGCCTTTGGAGCCATTTCTGCAAAATTGGTGTTATTAGATTTGAGAATTACATTAACTTAATCAATCAAACGCAAACAATCACACACATGATATAGATATCATAAATATAACACCTAAGCATTTACCAGATTTAAATAATCAAGAGTTTAAGAATCGGTAAAAGATTTAGAGTGTGTGAAAGATTTGCAGATAGGGTTTTGCAGAGAGAAATGAAAGTGATGAAATGTGAAAGGGTTTAGGGTTTTAAAAGGAGAGGGAAAAAGTATAATCATTTTTCGAATCAAAAACCGAAATGACATTTATTCTCAGATCGACGGTCAGGGTGAGGCGGTTTTTGAAAGTGGAGATCGTGCGGTCAAGGAAAACATAGAATGTAGCTTTTGGATTTTAAAGTGCGTAATTAATGCATTTAATACATGCGCCTCACGTCGGCATTTAATGACTGTCAGTACGACGTTATTTAATTAATATTTAAATGTAAACAATACCCAAACAGCACATAAATGAAAACAGAAATATCAGGGAATTAGAGATACGTATCTGATTGAATGATATTGTAATCAGTCAATTACCACGAGTTGTCAATCCACATCACCCCCTTCTGATTTCTTATGTGTTGATCTTAAAATTTCCCTTCTAACCCTTAGTCTTTTCCCAACAATGTCCTTTCTGGTCAGTTGTACCTCTGATCTCTCTTATCAGTTGAAGTTTCCCCTTCAACTGTTATTCCTTTTCTGATCAGTCCCCGACTGATCCTTCCTGATCAGTTGAGATTCCATTACTCAACTGATCCTCCTTCTCTTGTCAGTTCCTTAACCAACTGGTCTTGGAGACCAATCCACCGAAGAATTTTGGTGCATCTTCTCCTAAGTCCAGAAGTCCTAGCTCATTGCATAGTTCTCTGAATTTGACTTCCGCTAGTGGCTTGGTTAAGATATCAGCTTTCTGCTTATCTGTTGGGAAATGAATTTAATAAAGAGGATTTTGATTAGATCCCAAAACCCCTGAGTATGACATGTTCAGGATAATCTTGATAGATGAGTCAGGATTCAGCTTTAGAGTGTTCAGGATGATATCTGCACCGTGTATAGTCGGCAGATATAGAACAGGTTAGAATCTGAAGACTCAGTATGAGACTGAGAATCTGAAGGCTCAGAGAAACCTGAAGGCTAAGAGAAATCTGAAGACTCAGTATGTCTCTGAAGACACTGAGAGCTCAGAGAATCCTGAAGGCACAGTAATTACTGAAGACTCAGTAATATACTGAATGCTCAGTATATCCTGAATGTTCCGAGGCACTGAAGCTGAGGAATATAGCCGTTGGAATCCAGCTGACGTGGACCAATGAGAGGAAGACAAACAGCCCGAAAAAGCTGCAGGACTTACAAAGAATAGTATGGATTTGAATGTGATTCTCTCCAACGGTAACATTCAAATCCACACTATAAATACAAGTTCTTTCATCAAATTAAAGGTGGATGAGTGGAGATTATGCAAAAGATGCTACAGAGCCAAGAGTGTTATAGTCAAAGCATTCCCACCCTAGAACACAAGTCTGTAGATATACACATATATTCAAAGAGTGTTCTAGAACCCAACCTAAGCAACCCACGATGTATCATAAGCTTAGAGAGATATTGCTAACCTTAACATTGAGGCTAAACAAATGTAAGGGAAAATCTCACCATAGTTGGAGACAACACCAAATCCAAACCCCATTCTCATAAGAGATAACCAGTGGTGAAGTGAGGTAGTTGTTAGGCAATCCCGAGTGAGGGTGATAAGTCCCGAAGGAGTGTGAACTCGTTAAACATCTAAGAGGCGAGCCCGAGAGGGTGATAAGTCCAGAGGCTTTGAGTTAGTAAACTACAGAGGTAGTCAGAAAGCTCAAAGTAGAAAGGTTTTGTAAACTACAAAGGTAGTCAGAAAACCTTAGGAAAGTGTTTGAAGGAATTTCCCTAGAAACAGGGAGAGTGGATGTAGGAGCTTGAGTCTCCGAACCACTATACATTGTTGTGTTCTTTACTGCTTTACGTTCTTATCTTGTCATACGCACTCGATTATAAGCAAAGACATAACACATGAGCTTAAAAGGTGAAAAATCTGGAATCACCATTCCTTCACCCTGTTTTATATGCATCGCAATGAAATGTTTTGCTTCCGCACGCGCAAAATGGGTTTTCCCACCGGGACCAACATTATCAGTATGGATCTTTTCCATTCTGATGTTTTTATTTTCCACATGGTCTCTGATAAAGTGATGTCTGATGTCCACGTGCTTGCATCTGGTATGAAGAACTGGGTTCTGAGTGATGGCAATAGCACTATTACTGTCACAGAAGATAGGCACATTTGTAGCTATAATGTTATAATCCCTCAGCTGCTGACAAAGCCAGAGCAGTTGGGAGCAACAGCTTCCTGTGGCCATATATTTTGCTTCAGTAGTAGATGTGGCAACAAATGTCTGTTTCTTTGAAAACCAAGAGACCAGCTTACTTCCCAAAAATTGACATGTACCTGAGGTTGATTTTCTGTCTATTCTGCAACCTCCATAATCAGAATCAGAGTACCCATTAAGCTCTAGATTATAATCTGATGGGTTATATAACCCAAGGTTAACTGTCCCCTTAAGATACTTCAGAATCCGCTTAGCTGCTTCCAGGTGGATTTGCATTGAACTTGCCTGAAATCTGGCACATACACATACTACAAAAGTTTTATCTGGTCTACTAGCAGTCATGTATAACAGTGATCTAATGAGAGAACTATATTCTTTCTGATTAGTTTTCTGACCATTCTCATCTGGATCCATCTTGAAGGCAGTCATCATTGGAATTCTGGCAGTCTTGCAGTTTTGAATTCCATACTTGGCCAACAGATTTCTTGTATACTTAGCCTGGAAGATGAATATTCCTTCAGTACTTTGTCTTACCTGAAGACCTAGAAAGTAGTTCATCTGACCTATCATGCACATCTCAAATTTCCCTTGAATCAGCTTGATGAACTTCTCACATAAGTTCTTATTGGGAAATCCGAAGATAATATCGTCCACATATGTCTGAATCATCAAAATGTCTTCTCCGTCTTCAATTCTGAACAAAGTTCTGTCTATCAGTCCCTTAGTGAACCCACAGTCTAGCAAGAACTGGGATAGTGTATCATACCAAGCTCAGGGAGCCTGTTTCAGTCCATAAAGAGCTTTTTTAAAAAGGTACACCTGGTTGCTCATTTCAAAGCCAGAAGGTTGTTCAACATAAACTTCCTCAGCTAGTATCCCGTTTAAGAATGCACTCTTTACATCCATCTGATATACAATAAATCCCCTATGAGCAGCATAAGCCAGAAATAACCAATTGGCTTCAAGACGAGCGACTGGTGCAAAGTTTCATCATAATCAATCCCTTCTGATTGTGAATATCCCTTAGCAACAAGTCTTGTCTTATTTCTGGTTATCACATTGTGCTCATCCTTCTTGTTCTTGAAGACCCATTTAGTGCCAATCACATCTTGGTGAGTTGTTCTGTCTACAAGTTCCTAAACTTGTTTCCTTTCAAACTGCTCTAGTTCTTCTTGCATGGCTAGGATTCGGCTTGCATAATTTAGAGCTTCTTCAACTGTGAGGGGTTCCTTCAAAGACAGATAGCAACAATACATTGCACTTTCACCAATCTGATGTCTAGTTTGGACTCTATCAGAACAGGTCTCCGATGATCAGGTCAGTTGGATGACTGGTTATTAAGGTCCTTCTTCCCTGATTTTCATCAGTTTGGAGATCATCATTGTTGGGAGATGAATTTAATAAAGAGATATGATATTGATTAAGATCCCAAAACCCCTGAGTATGACATGTTCAGGATAATCTTGAATAGTTGAGTCAGGATTCAGTTTTAGAGTATTCAGGATGTTATCTGCAAAATGTATAGTCAGCAGATATAGATCAGGTTAGGATCTGAAGATTCTGAAGAACTCAGAAAGTTTCTGAAGAAACCGAAGTTTAGGTATGAAACTGAAGTTTCTGAAGTTTCAGTATGAAACTGAGATACTGAAGACTCAGTGTGAAACTGAGATACTGAAGACTCAGTATGAAACTGAGGAACTGAAGACTCAGCATGAAGACTCAGTATATCAGTCAGTATATCGCTGAAGACTCAGAAGACGCTGAAGACTCAGAAGACCCTGAAGACTCAGACGACTCTGAAGACACAGAAGACAGAAGACTGAAGAACTGAAGATCAAGAATACTGAAGGCACAGTAATTACTGAAGACTCAGTAATGTACTGAATGCTCAGTATAAACCTGAATGTTCCGAGGCACTGAACATATCTATCTGAAGGATGCAATACTGAGAAGATCGCGATTCCTTAGAAAAATAGATATTTGCCAAAGACATTCAAATGCAGACAAAAGGAACTAAGACAAAGTGTTGTTAAGGTTATATCACTCAGAGATTGTAACCCAAAAGAGCCGTTGAGTTGTCTACCTTTAACTGGAGACAAAAGTCAAAAAGAGGAAGACAGCATTGTACCATACTGACACTGACAGCGACAAGTCACTGAAAAAGATGTCAGAAGTACTAAGTTCCAGACTGCAAAAAGTGAAGACCGGCTACATGAAAGGCTATTGCCTAAAACGTGTTAGGGAGTGTCAAACTCTAAATATAGTCGTTTCTCACACACCATAAGAGGAAACTCATGAAGCTATCTCTCCAACGGATAGTTTTTCAAGAGTGACCTTGGTGTATGCCTATAAATACTTGTGACCCTCTACATTGTAAAGTTACGGGAAATTTGTAAGCAACTCAAGAGCTCAAACTTATTACTGCAAATTGAAGCACTCAAAAAACCAAGAATTTCCCAAGTGCTTTAAATCGAAGAGATCTCATTCCATTAAGCCTAGCTTGATAAGATATATCCAAATCTTAGTCGAGATATCCTAGCCTTTGTATTGTTCTTAATTGTAAAGGATATCTCATCCTAGTTGGAAACCAACCAAGAAAACCCAAACCCTTTGTAAGGTAGTTTGAGTGTGATTGTTGGTGAGATTGGAGTTGTAAAGAGTAAGTAAACTACATTGAGGTAGTCAGAAAGCTCTAGAGGAGAAGTGAGTAATCTATCGTGGATAGACAGAAAGCTTGTGTGAGTTTTGAGTTAGTAAACTACAGAGGTAGTCAGAAAGCTCAAAA